>JANSTW010050723.1:0-12653 GCA_027564275.1 Diadocidia ferruginosa
AAAATCCCCTGTTTTCATAATATAATTGTAGTTTTTACGGTCGTTTTTGATGATATAAGTATGATTTTAAGACAGGCTCTCGGCTGGTCGAGAGCCTGTCTTAAAATCATACTTATATAAAAATAATGTTGCACTTTCGAACACTATCGATTTTTAAAATTACACATATTTGTGTTAAATCCATCAATATTTAACACAGTTCTTTGTATAAAAATCATACTAAGACAAAATGTATAAATACAACTTTTTGGGTAATTATCACAGTTTTGTGTTAAATATAAAGTACACATGCCTATGTAATTTATCACTTTATCGTGAATATTTTTCACCTATCTGTGAATAAATAAAATAAAATATTAAACCGACTTTTCAAAGAAAACACTTTTCTGTGATAAATTATTATACATA
The DNA here is from genome assembly GCA_027564275.1 of Diadocidia ferruginosa. Lineage (NCBI taxonomy): Eukaryota > Metazoa > Arthropoda > Insecta > Diptera > Diadocidiidae > Diadocidia > Diadocidia ferruginosa. The sequence goes on from JANSTW010050723.1 coordinate 409, forward strand.
TATCTGTGAAAATATTACACAGGTATTTAAAAAAAAATTACACAGATTATTGCACATTGCCGCGCACGAGAATGGATGTGCGGCTCTGTGTTTTTTAACACAGATTTTATTTGCAGTGTATATGTCCTATATAATATAGGTCTGGTTTCACATCCATCGCAGGTGTATATTTGCTGCAATATCTTCTGGTATTAAAAAAAATATTATAAAATATATAGGTTTATTATTGAAGAGTTAAAAAAATATTCTATATACTTAGTTATAAGAATGGCATACAGCAGCAGCTGAGAAGGGTGCAACCGGGTGAAATTTTCTTCTATTTCAAATGTAGATGAAGAATATATGTTCGCTACTCTAAACTAAATTATGAATGTATCAGACGAATATTTTGAGTGCTGTCGAGATTTTTTTATAATATGTTTCTATATATATTTTTATTTGTCTTTTTATTTTTTTTAGTTCTTTTAATTTTGTATTTGATAGATGTTTTTTAAAGAATATTTTTATATATTTAATTTTTAACTTTAACAAGTCGAAACAGAACAAAATAATGTAGGTAAAAACTGGGTATTCTTAAAAATTGCCAAATGTGTGTTTTTCGTAGACAAAATATTAAGTAGTAATATTTAAAAAAAACTTTTTTATTTAAAATAAATAAAAATCACAAAATGTTTAATAAAAGGCAAATCGGTTGATGTTTATATAGGTCTCCAAACCAAATTATGACATGACATTAAAGACATAACGCCCAAAAGCTTTGAAAGCTTTTTTCTATTTTTTTATTCTAAAACCGACATGTAGCAGTTAAAATATAAACCCTTCGCTTTGTTTATAATTGTATCTTTTTTTAACAAAGACACAAACTAATAAATAGTTTTCGTATAATTTTAGCGATTTTAAGCTTTTTAAAGCTTTGGGCGTTATGTCATGTCACACTCCAAATGACTCGCTGATATATTTATTTTAAGAGTAATGTTTTTTTGCCTGAGGCTAACTAAAATTTTTAGTGATTTGTAGAACTCCAAAATTAAAAAAAAATCATCGTCAATATTAACAAATTTTAATAATTTAAAAAAACTAAATATCAGAGCTTTTTTTAATACGCTTATTTTTTATACATTTTTTTTCTATAGTTACTTAAAATTTAAACTTAAGTTTTAGAGAAAATGTTAATTTTACTCTATTTTTAAATGCGATTTATATCATTTCAGTGATAGTAACATTTTTTTTTTGGTATAGGGATGATAAAAAACCAAAAAAAAAATTTATCGTTTGTTGGCTTTGCGTGTTATTGGGGTGTCAATTGAATGATTGAGTGAAAGTCGTTTTTTTAAATAATTGCAATTTTTTTATAACTATTGAAATTGAAACCTTTTTTGTGAGTTCTACAAAATATTTCAAGAAAAAATTCAGAAAAGGTATAAAAAGTGAAAATATTAAATTAATTATAAAAATATCAATAAAAATTTAACTTAAAGATTTTAAGTTAACCCAATTTTGATCGCCTGGTTCAGGATAAAGAAATAATTCTGAATATAAAAAATAAAATCAACAATGTTCAATATAAGCAAAAATGTTTCAACCAAAAACAATGTCAAACATTAATATTAAATATTTTGCATAATTTGTAATTTTCTCAATGTTCATTTCCGCTTTTTGTTTGTTTGTGTTTTCGTTAAAAAAAATGTTTTTGGTTATTCCGTTGACATTTTATATAATAACAACATCGGATAAAACAAAAAATGATTTAACTAAATAAATATACAAACGTCACCAGTTTTTCTGCAGATATACGTTGTATAGGATAAGTATTTATTTCGTATATGTATAAAACATAAAAATACGAAATTCTTGTCTCCTTTGGGACACTATATAGTACCTATACAGCTGGTATACCTGATGTAACTATATATATAAAGTGTACCTTCAGATTAATTTCATTCCATTTCTATAAATACAAAAAATAAAATAAATCCAACATACAAAATAATAATATGTTTATGTTAATGTTTACCAAAGTATTTTAATTACGTATTCACTAATCATTTATAAGCTTCCAAGCTTACATACAATATAAAGAGAGGCAAAAAAAACGTATTTTTGGGCGAGGGTGGTCGGGAAGCAGATGTAGATTTGTATAGGGAAGCCGATTTTTTCTTTTAATTTTTCGAATTTTTCTTTTACTTATTTGGTCGCATTAATATTAATATAAATATCGCTGAGTTTAACGACAAGTATGATAACTTTGTTCAGTTAATTTCTCAAGAAAACTGTTTAAGATTTTAAACTTTTTTACAACTTTGGCATTTTTGTGTAGAGTGTGTAGAATTTGAGGCTCATTTTTGTGATGTAAACAATTCTTATAAGTTATCATACTTGTCATTGGAACTAACGATATAGGAAAATTCGTATATATGCAAAGATAAAATATTAAATATGTTTTTTTAAATAAATAAAATATTTTTGACTTTATACCCATATATACATATTTGCGATGCCATATTTTATGAAGCTGGGTCATATTATTACATTTATTAATATTTACTTATACAGTGCGATGGGAAATATATAAGTTCATACTTTCAGGTTAATTTGTTGTTAATAAATAATTACATTTTTTGTTGCTTTTATATATTTTAAATTAAAAAAAAATCGGTGAGGGTAAAGTAGGAAATACTTTGAATGGTTCCAAGAATTTATAAAATTTTTTTTTTATGATTTCTACTTGAAATTTTAGTTGAATGTATATTTGAAGGAGGTTCATCTAACTCCACTGATCAAATATTGATGTTCGAATTACTTGCAGTTTCCCATAGTTGTATTGCATAAGTTCATACTGGTTTAATTATAGTTTTATATAATAACAATTTATTTATTATTTTTGAGAGCTGACTTCCTTCCCAATAGCCAGTACATTCTTTGTAATTTTATATTCAAAGCTGTTTTCTTTTAGTAAAGATGTGTTTTTTCCATGTTAGTCTTCTATCCAAATGCATTGCTAAGTATTTGACTTCATCCTGTTGGGGCAATTAATTTTAATTTTCAAAAGCCCATGGAAACGAGGTATATGTTACTGGTGGGCACGTTTCCCTGTTTATTGTAAAGGTTACATGAGCTGATTTAGTTTCATTAACTTTTATTTTCCGTAAATGCAGAGGCGTCGTTTCCGGATCGCTATGTGAGACTAATAATGCAGTGTCGTCAGCGAATGTGGAAACTTTTGTTCTGTTTGTTGTTGGTAGATCTGCTGTATAGATTTTATAAAGTAATGATCTTAAAACCTTGCCTTGTGGAACACCAGTCTTAATAGGAAATATGGTTTGATTGTTTTTCAGAGAATTTTACATAAAAGTGTCTCTCTTCGATCTATGTGCTGTTGTATGGAAGTAAATATTTATTTTAGACCTTTTATATATACACAACCTAGTTAGTTAGCTGGATGACTTCTATTGCACACATACAACTTTATTATCTACATCTTTTCTAGGGCAGGAAGTTATTTTATGATTACGAGCACATTTAACACATCCTGCATTATGGTAGCAGAACCGTTTGGTGTGACCATATCTTTGGAATTTTATGCGCATTGAATTCGCAGAATTTCTCGACGGTAATGTGGCGGTTCAAAAGTTTCTTTTAAGTTCATGATTAAAGATATTTGATAAATCTCTTTGTTGTTTGCTTTAGGCTCAAGGTCGATATAGAACATTGGTAGATCTGTTGATCCAACATAAATCCATCATTGGTAGATCTGTTTTTTCGTTTTTCTGTTTTTTATAACAGCAATATTTCTTCCATTGTGGAATTTTTCTTTTAAATCTTCTTTTAGCTCTGCAATATCGGGCGTTTGGTGCATGTTTCTTAACACGACTCTGAAAGAACGATCTGATTTTAGTTAATACGTCGAAACTTCGTATTTTTTTCTGTAAGAGCTTTCACAATTGCAGTGATTTTGGCTGTATCTTGACTTGGTTATTTTTCAAAATTTTTAACTCGTGACCATTTGGTGCAGTGAGTGTTAGTAATTGTTGCAAGGGGATAATAAGTTCAACTCCCTCTACAAAGATTGGTGGTGGTTTAGGTTCACGCGGTGGTGGTTAGGCTGTCACTATTTATTCTTCTCTTTCGAGATCTGAGAAACGATTAGGTACAGAGGCTCCAAGCCAATAGTTTGTCAGTTTGGTTTGTTTTTGCTTTAGTTGAAGCTGATTAGGACTTATTCTCCTCTAATTAGTCATAGTAGACCAAGTAGTAAACAATTAATTTATTATTTCTGCATATCGTTAATCATTGAGTTGAAAGAAAGATTTAAAAAAAAAGAAAACATTTCAAATAATAAATTGTCTCAATAAAAAGATACAAACAACTTGCGTCAAAAGAAAACTCAAAAATTGAATTGTTTTAATTTGTGTGTAAATTATAAAAGTTAACATTTCCAAAAATGTTATCATCGCAATGAATAATAATTATTATTATTGTAACGCGCGCGTCTATAAATTAATTGCCGCACACATTTTATGAATAGAATCAACAAGAAAAAACTGTGCGAATCCATTAAAAATTATATTTTCTTTAGGATTCAAACGGCGTGTTTGAGCAAAAATTTCGGTGTTATCTGTTGTATCAAAATCTTTATATATAAAATATAAATTCTATTAAAAGCTATCTACTGTTTGCTTTTTATTGTAATATATTATTTTATTACATGTGTATATAAACTTGAAATATAAAATTAAAAACATTAATTTCATATCTTTTCTAATTTTCACATATAAAGATTGTGTAGAATAGATATGCGAAGATATGTACGTAAACTTCTATCTATATAATAATTGTGTAAAGGAGAATGTGAAGACAATAATATATTGTCACACATAAGACACTGTTGAAATCTTAATATTTCCGTTTATACAATTTACATATAATTCATATGCGATATATACATTTTTGGCAAGGATGTGAAGTTATATAGAATTTATTTTGTAAAAACACTGAGAGAAATGTATCAACATTTTATTTTCACGTAATGTGTCAGACCAAAAGTTAAGCTGATAAATTTACACAATAAAGTTGAAAATTTATGAAAAATGAGGTAATGCATTTTTTTACAAGAAATTCAGTTTATTATCACTTACTTGCAATGTCATGACATAACACCCGAAAACATAACACCCAAAAGCTTAAACAAGCTTATTTCTCATTTATATTAATATGTTATAGCTGCCAATATATAAACCCTTTATTTATAATTTTTAAAAAGAAAATGAAATCGTTTTTAGCAGTTTTTAGCGAAGACACAAACCATAAACAATAAAAAAGTTTTTGTATGATTTAAGCTTGTTAAAATTGTTGGGTGTTGTCAGGTCACCGTATTTACTTATTTTAATTTTAAATTCAATCACATATATCGACGGGTAAACAAAAAATTCTCCCATCATCCAAAATACAAATTGTTCAGGAGCACAAAAAAACTGTCTGCTTTAATAAGTAATTCATAAGATATGAGATTTTCTAAATTTCAAAAAATAATGTACTAGAATATTTTTTTGGATTTTCGGGCTTCGTTCAATCGATAGCCTATAAAAATACAACCAAACTGCATTCTTATAACTCAAAATCAACCAAAATGGATGATAGGATAATTTCTTGTATAAGTGCAATAATAAAATAAATAAATTTCCATAAAATATAATTTGACTTATTTTATTAAAAAAAAAATAATATAATCTTATGAAAACGGTTTTGACAACAAAATGTGGTACATCCAATTCAAAATCAAAACTGATCAAATCTGCGATATTTTTACACTATAATCTTACATTATTTTATCTCAGTGTATATACTCATAGAGCAACATACTACCAATCATTTTATTCGCAACCAAAGAAACGGTGCGGTGGTGTTGGGGGTTAGTGTTGAACACTTTTTCTTCATATATAATGAAAATAATATTTTTCCATATAAAGCGATGTGAATCAAAAGTTTGTTTGTTGAATCGAGTATAGAATCTCGAGATGGGATATTACCAAGACCAAAAAAAAAACAACAAAATCCAACCTCTTTTTATACCACCACTTTTTTACTATAATTTATTTGAAGGCTTTAAGCACACATTGAAAATTATGATACATATATGCAGTAGCGAAGTGGCAAATATTTGTGTTTATATCGTCATTTCACAAAAAAATAATTATTTTGAATGTGGATTTTTGAGAAAAAATCAAATATAATAATCACATATGTATATCTTAGTACCAGTCTTCAGAATGGTTGTACAAAAGCTCACGTTGTTATTTTTTATACTGTAAGTAGTATTCCTCAGACATTCTGAAAGCTGGGACGTTGGCTTAAAAAAGTGTTTAATTTTTGATGAGCACAGAGTTAAACATAAAGACAGTGAGTGGTCAATATGTTTCTTTTTTTTAGATTTACTAATATACGACATATGAAATCAAAAATTAATTTATTTTAAAGTTTAAAATAATAATAAACGAAAAGTATTTTTAGATTTTTCAGACAAATGTTATACAAGATTATTTATATAAAACTTATTTCTATGCTTTTAAAAAAAAAATTATCAGAATTTCAAAAAGTTATGATTTTCAAAATTGTATTCTTATTTTTTAACTTTGTATAGATTTAAAAGAAAATTAAAATTTATATATGACAATCGATTTTGCGAAATTTCGACACTTTGCTACTGACTATAAAAATTATATATTTTACATATCTTACATATTAAGATGATGAATCGCATGTATACGTATAAAACTTCTTTGGAATAATCTATTTAAGAATAAAATTATTGTAACAAAAATCTGCAAAATTCTCAAAATATATAAGAAAGTTATCTAAATAGAAATGAATAGCCAAAGAATAATAACATTATCCGCAAAGTAAAATAATAATTTTTAGTTACACAATAGAATCTCGCAAAAATTATTACCGACAACGACGACGAATAATACAAAACAATTGTAAGTAATAATATAACGATATGATGCGATGATGGGCTCAGGGTATATAGGACGTATAGTTATATTTGGTGCGGTGGATATGCTATGTTATATATAGAGGTTGGTTGGAAAGTTTCAGATTATCCTAAAAAAGACACTGTCATAAAATGTACAAATTAAAATATAGAGGAAAGGGATAAAAATGACGGTCGGATACTCGGATAGATGAAAAATTATATATAATAAAATTTCTATATTGATAAATAAATCGCGAAGATAGAAAATTTCTAGACACAAAAAGGGAATAAGTCCGTAAACGAATTTTGCCAAATTTTGGTAAAAGGGAGTTTTTAGTGGTCCTATATTTGAGATTCCCAAAACTTTGGGACCACTAGTTCTCTTATACATTTTGTTTATCAAAATGGCGGCTAAAATATGACCATATAAAGATAATTGAATAAATATATGTCAACTTCTTTCGATTTTGATAAAATTTTGTTTGTCATCAAAAGTCTTTAGGCCCGTATTTTTTTTGTATGCCATTAGGGTGATCCACTTCAGAATTAAGGTGATCCTAGAATTCTCCAATTTTTCGAACTTTTGACAATAAGTGAATAAGTGATTTGAACACATTTTGTAGAGATTTGTTTTTAGTAAATACAACTTAAAAAAAATATGAGTTAGTTAATGTTAAATGTTAGATGACTGAGATCAAACGTAAGGTGTAGTAAAAGCAGCATCCCAGTTTTGCTGCTGCTTTCGAACCTATTTTTGTTTTAATAAATTATTCTTTTGCTTGTGTTTATTATTTTTCCTATTTTAAAAGTAACATTCACAAAATTGGTTTGGAAATTATGTTTAAAAAACTGCGTTTCGTCTATTTTTAAAACCTCTTCAGTACAATAATTTTGTAAATATTTGCTTTATTTCATATATGCATCATGTATTTTACTCAAAAGCGTGCGTAGTGAGTATTGACAATTTTACTCTTTTTTTGTATGATAAATGGTTTCCATAGAGGAGTAGTTGGAGTTTGGTCAGCAACTCGAACTGCTTTCTTCACAATTTGTAAAGTATTTTTGAGTAAAAAAATTATTGATCATAAAATTGAAGAAAAAAAACATAACAAATTTATTGATCCATACAGATTGCACAATTTCCACAACCAATGATATAATAGATCTGCATATAATTCGTGGTTGCGTTTTAAACTTTATAGCATATATACAAATTTAAAATATCAACTGCCGGTGCAGCGCTGCTCTTAGCTCTATGCTATACAATTATAGACAGTAATAAACTTTAAGTTAACTATTTTTTTTAGTTGAAAGAAGCTTTGTTTATTACATATAGTTTCTCATCTTTATCTAAAATATATAATAATATTTTTGGGATATACAATTTTTTTTGTTCATTTGAACTATATAAAGAATTGTGATTGCATCATATTTATAAAATTTATTTTATTTTAAAACATTAATAAATTATATAGCTAAATTAAAACATGCTATAATAAATGAAGAAGCCGGATAGAATGATTTCAAAGGAAATTTCAAGGATTTATTTGAGCTTTTTATATAGAGGAAACGGATGAATGTTTTATATTATATATATAAGGATATTTTATTCTTACACTAACTAATAACTATATAAGCCGTAAATTGTCTCTATATAATAAAATTACGTTTTCGGCGTCTTGTTAGATTATTCAGATATATTCAAGAAATTCAATAAAACAGATCGTAAAAGTTTCAATGTCTTCAATATTAGCAATTATTAACTGTTTTTGATGACATAAGACCTAAAAGCTTTAACAAGCTTTTTTTTAATTTTCTAATTCTCAAACCCGTTATAGCAACCAATATATATATATATAAACCATCGCTTTATTATAATTTTTAAAATGAAAATTTTATCGTTTTTAGCGAAGACACAAACAATAAAAAAAAAATTCGTGTGATTTTTTGTTTATAATTTGTAGAAGGAATATTTAATCGTTTTTAGCAAAGACACAAACAATAAAAAAGTTTTCGTGTGATTTAAGCTTGTTAAAACTTTTGGGTGTTACGTCTTCGGGTGTTATGTCAATTCACCCTTTTTTAACTCTTTTCCTATTAAAATATATTTGTATCATCATTCATCTCTGTTACATCATTTAACTAATTTATTATCTTTAATAATATCAAAATAATATTGCATATATACAATAAATACAATGTTATCCGTGCGCATTTTCACTTTATTATTTTGAATTTATATGAAAATCTATAAAATCCAATTTAAAAAAAATAAAAATAAATAAAACCATAAAAATAAAAATAAATAGACCGATTTTATGACAATTTTACGATTACTAAAAAATATAATAATAAATTTTGATGGGTTCTGTAATGTGTATAAAAAAATGACTCGCGACTTTTTATCTCGGTCATATTATCTTAACGACAATTTATCTCAGGACAATTTATCTAAACGACATTGTATCTCGGGGCATTTTATCGCAACGACATTTTATCTCAACGACATTTAATCTCGACGACATTTTACTAAACGACATTTTATTTCGACGACATTTTATCTCGGGGCATTTTGTCTCGACGACATTTTATCTCAACGTCGACATTTTATCTTGACGACATTCTATCTCAACGACATTTAAACGTAGGATAGAGCGGTATTTCTAAGAGTTCACAAACTTTAGCTTTGCTACTGTATATGTCAGATATATAGTCAAAATTGCAGTTGTCATGTGGTATTGCAGAATGCAAGTATCTTATCTTAATTTCGATATTATTTAGTAGATCTAGAAATTTTCGGTTAATTTTATTAATTTTTGGAGCATGTAGTTCATTCATGAAAAATTAAACTAAGTCGTACTGATTTTTTTTTAAATAATCCAAGGTAATATATAGTCCAGTCAAGCTTTTAAAATTGAATAATTATAGATATTATGTGATCACTTCTAGAAGTAATATGAAATATATTTTTAAAATGATTTGAAGTTTTATGGGAATTTAATTAAATTGAAAAAAAAAAATAAAAAATTTCAAGATCACATTTTCTACAAGTGTATGATTTCAATTGCTTGTGTTTATTATAAAAAATCAACTTTTTGAAATAGAACACATTTTATTCGAAAAGTACCACCTATTGCTTTTATAGTACATCCCACCACCCTGCATCATCACTGCGATGTTATTTAGTACATATTATAGCTTTACATATTATATAGCTGATGGGTTATAATAATAAATGAAACAATGAAGTGATATTTCGTTGGTTTATTATATTGGAGTATATAAGTAATATTATTATATATAACAGTTTGGCTGAAAAGTTCGTAGGCTAACACATAGATGGCGCTACTAGTATTAAATATGTAAGATTTTTAATTAACCATAACCTTAAAAAGACACGTGTATAAATTTGACCGTTATCGTACTATTCGTTTATGAGACATATCATTTCGAGTGAAGCAACTTTTGTTAGTTTGAAAAAAGAAGAAAAAAAGGAATTTCGTGTTATTAGCACCGTTTTATGCCGAAAAAAAAACTGTTAAAACTAAGGTTTGGCTTGATAAATATTATTCGGACTCTGCACCAGAAAAATGTAAATCAACTATTGAGAAATGGTTTCGAACGAGACGCAATGAGCACCGAGAACGAACCACGCAGTGGTTGCCCTAAAGAGGCTGTTACCGACGAAAATATAAAAAAGTCCACACAATAATTTTGGATAACCGCAAAGTAAAGTTAATCAAGATAGCTGTTAAGAAATAGTAAGCAAAAGCCGTGTTCAAAGTGGTTTCCGCGCGAACTCCAAAATTGACAACAAAGAATTGATGATTCTGAGCTGGAGCTGTTCCATCATAATAAACCCGAATTTTGCTTCGATATGTGACAAAAGACGAAACATTGCTCCATAATTTTTCCTTGAAGTCCAATCGAAAATCAGCCGAGCGGACTAGACGTAATGAAAAGCGTGGAAAGACGGTTATAGTTTTTGTGGTATTTTATAATATTCATCGAATTAATTGAAACAGGAAAATGATCATCAGCGACCATAATGTAGCGTTATTGGAGCTTTTGAACGACGAAATGGCAGAAGAAAAAAAAACAATTTTCGTCAAGAAAATGCACTGTGTCAATAATCAATAAAAACGATGGCAAAATTGCATGAATTGTGCTTTGAATTGCTTCCGCATTTACCGTATTCTCCAGATCAGGCTCCCAGCGACTTTTTCCTATTCTTAGATCTCAAGCGAATGCTCGCTGGAAATAAATTTAGCGCCCATGAGGGCATGAAAAGGTTATTGCCGAAATGGAGGCTTATTTTGAGGCCAAAAACAAATAGTTCTATAAAAATAGGATCAAATAATTGTATAACCGCTATACTCGTTGTTTCGCCTCGAAGGTAACTTTTCTATGTTCGCCTATACGAACTTTTCAGCCCAACTGTTATTTATAGGGATGATGATATTTTCTTATAGACATTTATTAAAAGATTATTACGTGCGCTTATAGATAAAACTAGAAGAAACAACATGTTACAAAATTTACAATGTTTTTTTTAGCAATTTATACGAAAACTTTGTATTATGCACATTCAAGATGAGTTTTATGATTATTCAAACAATAATTTGATTCAATTGATTTTATAGCGTTATGCGTATTTGATATAAATATGATTTTGTTGTTTCTTTTTATAGGATAATTTGAGATTGTCGAAACCATTGTGTTCTATTCCCATAATAGTGAGGGAGCATATGTGTCAATCCGATATTCCTAATTGTCTATTTTTTTTAATATGATTAAGTACTCATAATTTTCCCTTTGAAATGTTGATAGCGAATCTGCAGTATAGCGAATATGCTCCAAATAGGATCCCACTCCCTCTATCCTATAAAGGATCATCCCCCGACAAAAGTCAGCTTTTTAATTTACTCAGATATTAGAAAGTGAACTTTTTCCTAAAATATTTTTTTTTTTTTTCAAAATACTATATAGGTTAACAATTTATTAGGTTTGAACCTCTAATTAGTTTATGTTTATCCTCCCCACAAGGGATGCCAAATATACCGCTAGAATTTGGCCTTCAAAAAATTAATAATAAATTAAATAAATGGGATGCCTAGTGACTAGTGTACGTAATTTTGAAGTGAAACAGTATATTTATGAATAATATAATCAAGACAATATTAAAAGCGGAATTTTGTAAGTAAAGATCATTTTATTATTTTTATCCATGGATTTTGAAATAATTTAATTTCTTAAATACTTAAAAGTATGG
>JANSTW010050734.1:0-12648 GCA_027564275.1 Diadocidia ferruginosa
GCCTGTGTAATTTATCACTTTATCGGAAATATTTTACACATATATGTGTAAAAATAAAAAATATTCACAGACTTTGAACCAAAGAAAAAAACACCTATGTGGTATAAATTAAATAACTATATGTGTAAAATTAAATATTTTTTACACAAACGTTTACACAGACCCGCGCACTCATTTGGATCGCCGGCACTGTGTATTTTTTACACAGGTTTTATTTGCAGTGTTGAAATTTCAGAAGATTCTATTTGTGCGCGTTTGTTTCACTCGCACAAACAAATAACCTAGCTTCGTGCTCATTATACTTTAATAAAAAAAGCACACTTAACCTTTGTGAAATTTTCTCCCTTTTGTACCTTTAATTGTATACAAAACCTTGTTGAAAATAATAATTTTTAAATTAAACTTTAATCCGTAATTATAACAATTTGTATATTGTTGTATTGTTGCCATTATATTGTATAATTTGGCTGGCAACATTGTTGCGTCAATCAGTCGCAGGAGTGAGCTAAAATTTTGTTGCATTCAAATATATCCTATTTCAAAATAAGTAGTGTCATCTTCTGATAGCTTATAGAAGCAATGTATTTTTTAACGAAAATTTGTGTAATTTTTATGAAAATTAGGGAAAAGTTGTGGAAGCGTGCGGGTTACAAAATCAATAAAGCGCCTTCTTTTCGCACTTTTCTTCTATAATATCTGAGAAACTGACGAAATAATTGTTAAAATTTTTCAACTATTTTAAATTCAGTGCGCCTAGACCAATACCTGCGATTCAAATCTGCGTGAAAAATATTGTTTTTTAATTTTCAAAAAATCTTTACGAAAAGAGAAACAACAATTTAGTTTTATCCTTTTTCCAAAAAAAAAAACAACGAAAAATTATAAAAAATAATCGCCAAGTCGTGTCAAGATTTTTGCTCTGATGTATGTATAGTAGAGGTATAAGTATAAAACATAAGAAAATAAATAATATTCGAGCTTGCTGCACATTATATTATACCTATAGTATAACTCTTGAAGCATAATATGAACAAAAAAATACGGTGACTGTATGCTGTTTAAAAAAAAATCAGTACAAAAAGGACGACTCTTTATTATCTAAAACTATATATTATTTTGGCATGAGGATTTAAATTTTGTTAAACAATTTTTTCTGAAACATCCACCAAAGTTTACATTTGGTTTATTTAATATAAAAAAAAATAAAATAAATATGCAAAAAAAAATTACGCTCTGTTCAAAAATATGAAGAAAAATCCACATATTTTTATGGGCCTTTGAGGATCGTCCCAAAATATTTCAGTTTGTCAAAGAATACAATTTTTCCAAAGCTTTCTAAGCGTTGTTTGGCGATGTTGTTTCGTAAAATCTGGCAAAATATCTAAATTATCTATAAAAACTGTCAAAAATGCAACAAAAAAAATACAGGATATCCAAAATTAATCATTTTCAAAGACTTGAAATTTGGATATCCGACGAAAAACGAAAAAATACAGGAAATTCAAGTAAATTCGGCTGGATGGACGGAAATCAAACTTTATTATTTCAGATTAACATCATATTAGATAAATTGGTACGCATCCCCTGTTCCCTATGCTCCGTAGTCGTTCAATAAAGGACGTTATTATTATTTAGCAAAAAAAAACTACTAAATTATTTTAACCAGAGCCGCGCGATGTACAATATTGGCGAGCCATATTATAATGATTGTGTTATTTCGTTTTGTTTTCCTATATATTATATGCTTTTTGCTCTTTTTGCTGTAAAATAAATGTAATTTGCGAGGGCGGTTTTATGGCTCCAGGTGATTTCTTAATGACCCGCAATTTACATACCGTACTTTATGTGCGATGTTATGTATCTACAATCAAGTTTGAGATTATTATATTATTGTTATAAGAACGCTTTATGTTTTGTTTTTTATTTATGTTATCAAGTCGCGTATTATAGTTACGGTGACCTTCTGCGGCGTGTTCCGGGTGCAAAAATCTTTGATTTTTGGTTAGGTAATTTTTTCCTATTGACAAATAATGAGATAACCATTAGTAGAATTAGAGGGAAAAACATTTTTATTTGATGATAACATTAGTTTTTTTTAGATTTACATAACCATAAAATATATTTTTTCGCAGATGTTAAAATCGAAAAAGTCAGCCCCATTCATTCACCGGTCAGTAAACTAATGTTGCAACAACAGCAGCAGCAACAACAAGAAATGCAACTACAACAACATCTGCAACAATCAATAGCCAGTAATCAACACAGTAGCGGAAGTAGTGGTAGTGGCAGTAGTGTCATACTAAAATGTAATCACTGTGATTATTTTGTTGATCAAAAGCTCGAGCTCGATCAACACTTGATCGGTGCACACTCAATTTTGCAAAGTAACGATATGATTGACTTTACTGTCATACCAACGTCGCATCCGGCTCAGGCGGCAGCTGCCGTTGCGGCCGCTATGGCCTACCATCAGCATCAACAGCAGCAGCAACAACAGGATCGTCAGCAACAGTTGCAGCAGCATCAGCAGCAGCAACAAATCGACTATGATGATGACGAGGATGATGAGGATAATTTACAAAGTGATAATGGTGAAATGGAGCGTCGACGAAGACACAGCATGGAGGAGGAGAATGAGGCGGCTGAAGATGATGACGATCAACAGTCAATGGACATGGACTATCATCGACAACAACGTGAAACACATCAACAATTACAACAACAACAAATGATGATGATGCTAAGCGGTAGCAGTACCGCCGCTGCCGCTGCGGCTACCGGCATTATAATATGTCCGTTATGTCAGGACAGTTTTCCTGATAAAAAGTCGCTGGAGAAGCATGTCATGCAAATCCACAGTGTCAATTCGGATGGTTTGGCCAGACTACTGAACCTGGTCGATGCAAGTCATTGGCTAAACAAACAACAGAAGAGTCCAAATCAGGAGTCGATAGGCAGTAATCAAGATGATGATAAACGTTCGGCAATGTTTGGCGGTGGCAGCGGTGGTAGCAGTTGTGACGATCTGATCGATAATATCATTGAATGCGCAACGTGTACACAACAATTTAAAACAATGACCGAGCTTCTGCAACATGCAACGGAACAACAACATTTTCAACAGCAAGAGCACGGCTCCTCGGCCATGTATCAATGTTTGTTGCGTTCGTGTGGCCAACTCTTTCCCAGCCTGCTGACCGTTACCGGTCACTTCAACGATTCTCATATGAATAGCATAATATCGGAACGTCACGTCTACAAGTATCGTTGTAAACTGTGCTCGTTGGCATTTAAGACGCAGGAGAAGCTAAACACTCATTCCGTTTATCACACGATGCGTGACGCTACCAAATGTATGATTTGTAGTCGAAACTTTCGGTCGACAACATCGTTAGCAAAGCACATGGAACAAGTGCATGGCAACAGCTCAGCAGCTCAGCAACGGATTCCCTCACCAATAGCTGTCCTATCACCGGCCAGTCTATGTCAAACCCAAATCGGACCACAACATTTGACGGGGACCGACACAAAATCAGACGATGGATCCACTACAGACTACCATCGTCAAAGTCCGCCAATCACCATAAAACAAGAACCCCTCACTGATGACGATCATTTTATCAATGCAGCCGCTATGATGGAACAAATATCACATTTGCATAAGTCTCCCGTCAGTGATGGTTCACCACCAGCAGCCGCAACGACATCTTCTGAACTTGACGATTACTTAAACTCGCAAGCATTGGCCGAAGAAGCCTATCAAACGGACAATTCTCGAAAATTTAAATGTCACAAATGTCGCCAGGCATTTACCCAATCTCACTATTTGACAAACCACTACAAGTCCCACACACATTTGAAACGATGCAGTGGCTCGACAACACCAAACGCCACAGACAGCAAAATGATGGTGTCTGGATCTTCTTTGTCCACTACACCGACTTCGGCAAACTCGAACTATCCAATGGAAAAATATCTCGATCCGAATCGACCGTTTAAGTGTGAAATTTGTCGTGAAAGTTTTACACAGAAAAATATTCTGCTCGTTCACTACAACAGTGTGTCACATTTGCACAAGCTAAAGAAGCAAAGCAGCGAGAACAATAACAGGACCCCGCCCTCTTCGATTAGCCCCACACCAGCAGCCGATGGTCAATTTGATCGGAAAAGTGTTGATTTTGACAGGCGAAGTGTAGAGTTCGACAGGCGATCCATTGATTTTGATGGGCGTAGTGCAGATCTTGATTTTGACAATTGTTCATCGGCAACTACACCAAGCGAGGCACAGAAACGCAAACTTAGTCCAGAAAATGACTACGACAGTCCAAAGAAACGCTTTAAATGTGATATTTGTAAAGTGGCCTATGCACAGGGCAGTACACTTGACATTCATATGCGTAGTGTGTTGCACCAAACGCGGGCCTGTCGGCTTCAGGAAGCCGCAGCGGCAGCCCAGCAACAAATGGCATCGGTTGGTGTTTCGCCAACCACCACAAATCCCAGTCCGACACCATCGAACCTAAGTGTTGCAGTCACAGCAGCCGATAATATACTGGCGGCAGCAACGGCTGATAACCGAAATTCTCCAAAAATGAACAATCAAATCTACAAGACGCTGTTAGAAAATTTTGGCTTTGACATTGTCAAACAATTTAACGAAATCAATAAACACAATAATAACAATATGATGCCGACAACAACAACGCCAACTGCCGCAAATCCAGCAAACGATTTGTCCAATTCTGGTGGACGTCGTTCGGTAAGTCCTCATCTTGCCGAACAATTCAACCAAGTCTCTTCGATACTTTTGCGCCAACAATCTCAAACGGCACAAGCACCATCAGAACAAACGGCCACAGTGTCTACCCCAACAGCCACAAACGAAAATGCCGAAAAATACTTTTGTCGCCATTGCAAGAAAATCTTTTCCAGCATATTTGTGCTCAAGTCACATTGCGAGGAAATTCACAATGAGAAAATTCCGCTCGAATTTCTCGAACAATTTGCGGAAAAGTTTAAAAATTACTATTTAGAAGCATCGCAAGACGACAAATCCGCGGCGGCTACTGCGACCACACCCACAAAGGATAGTGGAGAAATCTTGGATTTTTCATCGAAAAAATCGTCAGACACTGTACGACAAAGACAATCGTCCCTGTCGCCATTGTCGCAGCAGCAACAACAACAACAGCAATTATTTTTGCAACAACAACAACAGCAACAACAACAGTCCTCAGATTTGGCCGCAGCTGCACAAAAACTAAACATTGATCAAGCCATTCTAGCCCAAAAGATGATGGAGCAGAATTTCGCAGCCGCTAATCTACCACAAAACTTTGCCGGGCTTCAAAATCTGCAACAGTTGCAACAATTGCAACAACAATTGCAACCCAATAATTTGCCAATGAACACGCTGGACATGCTCAATTTGATGCAGTTTCATCATTTGATATCGTTAAATTTCATGAACTTGGCTCCGCCACTTATATTTGGTGCAGGAGGTACCGGAACGGCGTCAGCCGGCGCAACGTCCGTTGGCAACAGTAGTAGTGGTGGTGGTGGTGGTGGCGTTGGCAGTACGTCATCAAGTGGTGGCGGTATTGTACCGAATTCAACTGGTAACTCATCTGGCAATCAATCCGCCGATCAAGTACAAATGTTACAACAACAAGCCGCTGCGGCTGCAGCTCAAGCCGCTGCCGTTCAACAGGTATGTAACATTTGTTTTACGCATTTTTCCAATTAATATTTTTAAGAAAATGCTTTCGAAATGTTTTTTTAACTAAAAAAACATTCGGAATACATAGTTGAGTCTATGACCATATGAAACTAGATTTGATACAATCTAGTCTCTGGAATAATTTGATTATTTGTTGTATTTTTAATAATTAAGAAAAGATAGCCTTTTCATTAAAATAAAATGTATCCTTTCCTCCCTTAGGCCGCCTCAAACAATCAAAAACGGGCTCGTACACGCATCACAGATGAACAACTGAAAATATTGCGAGCCCATTTTGACATAAACAATTCGCCGAGCGAGGAAAGCATCAAGGACATGTCTCTGAAGGCAAATTTGCCGCCAAAGGTAAATGTTTTGAGATAGAAAAGATTTTCGCATCTTCTTAATTATCCGCAAAATTTAGGTTGTTAAACATTGGTTTCGTAACACCCTGTTTAAGGAGCGACAACGAAACAAAGATTCTCCGTACAATTTCAACAACCCTCCCTCGACAACGCTCAATCTAGAAGAATACGAACGAACCGGTCAAACTAAGGTGACAAATTTATCGCAGGTTGCAGCAGCCGCAGCAGCAGCTGCTGCAGCAGTCAATACGTCGGCAGGGATTAGTAGTGGTGGAGTAGCAGGAGCAGCAGCAGCAACAACAGCCGCCTCAACCGCAAGTGACTCACTAACAACGGCAGCTAGCGAACTTGCAGCCGTACAACATTTACAGCAGCAACAACAGCAGCAGCAACAGCAATTGCTACAAGCTCAAGCTGCTCAAGCGTTTATGCAGCAGCATGCTCAACAACAATTGCAAAACCAGATGGATAGTCGGCCGCATTCACAGCCCAGTAGCATTGCGAGTGGTGGAAGCTTGTGTGGAAATCGAATGATCGATCAAATCCATATAAAATCAGAACCCGGATCGGCCGATGACCTACAAATGATGATGGACGAACGTCATCAACCGCACCATCATTTGCACCATCACAGTGTTGACACCATGATAAAAAACGAACAGAATATGATGTGTGATCCGGACAGCAGTAGCATGCACTCGATGACACATCAATCAAACATGTATTACAATAATTTCGAGACAAAGTCGGAGAGTGGCAGTTCTGAAATTCTATCGCGTCCGCCCACGCCGAACAGTTCAAATAATTGCTATAACAATATTAACGATTTGATAAATCAGCAAATTGAATCGATTCCAATCAATAATATCGGAACAAATATGATTGGTGGCGGTAGTGGTGCTAACGGTAGCGGAGCCGGAGCATCTGGCTTGATAAGCAGTCAAATGGGTCCACCAAAAAAATTTCAAATGAACAAAATCTTCGACAAGTCATTTGAGTCGAATTCAAACTCGTCTAATTCGTCAACGTCAAGTGGCAAGCGGGCAAATCGCACTCGCTTCACCGACTATCAGATCAAGGTGTTGCAAGAATTTTTCGAAAATAATTCCTATCCCAAGGACAGCGATCTGGAGTATCTGAGTAAGCTGTTGTTGCTGTCGCCACGCGTCATCGTCGTATGGTTTCAGGTAAGCTTGTCAATTATCCAACAGTATGCCAATTTGCCAGTGTGCAATTGTATTCTCTTATTTGTTTCAGAATGCTCGTCAAAAGCAACGAAAAATCTACGAAAATCAACCGAATAATTCATACTATGAATCATCTCCCACTTCAACGTCTGGCCAATCGGGCGGTGGTGGTGGTGGTGGTAGTGGTACAGGTGGCGTCAGTAGTGCTGGCACTGCTATTTGTTCATCTCCAGCGGCGTCATCAGCTTCGCCATCATCGGCAGCTGCTGCCGCAGCCGCAGCAGCCATTGCAGCCGATGACAAACATAAACCAAACATTAACTATACGTGTAAAAAGTGTAATTTAGTATTTCAACGATACTACGAACTGATACGTCACCAGAAGAATCATTGCTTCAAAGAGGAGAATAACAAAAAGTCAGCAAAAGCACAAATTGCCGCCGCACAAATAGCACAAAGTCTGAGTAGCGAAGATTCCAACTCAAGTATGGACATAAATAATGCAAGTGCCACATCATTGCTGTCGAATAATCTGGCAGCCGTTGCCGCAGCTCATCATCAACATAATGTTGTTGCTGCGGCGGCTGCAGCAGCAGCGGCGGCGGCAGCTGCCTCTAGTGGTCAACAATCTTCGGCACAAAATCTAAGTTTAAGTAGTGGTTCGGCGCCGACTAGCCCGTTGCATCATCACCTGTACAAACAGCCGTCTCAATCGCCTGGCCTTATGCAACAACAACAGCAGCTATCACCTCACAATCAAAAATTCGAATGTGACAAGTGTAATCTGATTTTTCCCCACTACGAACTCTTCAAAGAACATCAACTCATTCACATTATGAATCCGACACTGTTTCACATGTCCAATCAATCGTATGGCGAGCATACGCCATTTGGAATTCTACAAAATATGAATAGCGTTGCAGCAGCGGCAGCGGCTTTAGCATCCCAACAGCAACGATCAATTACCCCCACCTCAACTGGTGGAGCCATTGAGACAATCGACCTATCCTTGCAGAAGACAAATGCGAAAAAGCGAAAATACTCAGACGCGAGTAGCATTGATGAACAGCAAAATCATTGTCAACAATCGGGATTTCAATCATCAGATTACGCCGATGCCGACAATTCGTCACTGTCCAAGAAACTAAAAATAGCCGAACAATTTGATTTTTTATATAATTATTTTTGCCAAAACGAACAACAACAGCTGAGCGGAACAACGGCAGCGGCGGCTGATGATCTGATGGCCGAAGTGAAAAAGTCTGCCGGACAATTCGATTTCGAACAGTTGCTGCAGTACTACCAGTCAAATGAGCTCAAGAAAAAGGGAAACTTTGATTTTCTTTATCAATACTATTTGAAAAATGAAAATCTAACGGACAAACATGTGGTGGATGAGGAGAAGCCAACCTTTGAATTTCTCTTCCAGTACTATCAAATCAATGAGTCGAAAAAGTTTTTTCAGTTAGAAGCCTCGGCGTCGCCAACATTGCTGCAAAATAACATTAACAAGAGCAGCGATTTTCAAGCGAACAATAACAATAACAACGACATTGTTGCAAAATCCACAAGTTCAACAACAATGGCGTCCAATTTAACAATTCAACAACAACAGGCTGCTGTCACAACAACAGCAGCCGCAGCAGCAGCACCATCTGTAACAACAACCACAAATCAATCGAATGGTGTCAGCGGCGGCGGTGGCTTAACTGGAAATCAACAATCAACTGACTATCAACACAACAATAATATGCATTTACCAACAACACCCACACTACAACAATCTAACTTATCGCTGAATTGTTTTGGCGGCAGTGGCACCAATGCTACGGACAGTCCGCTGCAACAACAACAACAACTGACGGCAGCCGAAAAACAGAACAACAAACGCTTACGCACAACCATCTTGCCTGAACAATTGAATTTTCTCTACGAGTGCTATCAGAATGAGTCGAATCCGAGCCGAAAAATGCTGGAAGAAATCTCGAAGAAGGTCAATCTAAAGAAGCGGGTTGTACAGGTAATTGTGTTTTTTTAATAAATTGTTTCTAAAAATATATTCCATTTCCTTTTCCTCATATATTGATTTTTATTAAATTAATTTTCACAAAAAATAGAATTTTTCCAAATCAACAGGGAGTGACGTGCGCAAAACTCCTTGAGAAAGCAGAGTTTTCACTGACTCTCTCTCCCTCTCTGCTCATGCCATTTTATTGTTTTTTTTTAGTTATTAACATTTCTTTTTAATTTTTGAAATTTTTGAATTAAAAAATAAAAATTAAAAACAAAATACCAATAGGTTTGGTATCAGAATTCACGAGCCCGTGAGCGTAAGGGCCAATTTCGTCAAAACTTACAAATTATCAACAAAAAGTGTCCACATTGCGGGGCAATATTTAAAATTAAATCGGCTCTCGAGTCACATCTTCAAACAAAGCATGCAGACAAACAGCCCATATGCATCGATCAAATTCCCGATCTAAAAACGTCGACGTCGTCGTCGTCGGCAACCTCAATATCCGATGCAATAATTGATCCATTCAATAATAACAATTACAAAATTGAAAATAACAACAACAACAACGTAAATGGCGGCCAGTATGTTTTAAATGATTTTCAAACGTTGTTTGATGGTCAGCAACCGTCATTTTTAAATGGTGACTTCAAGATGACAGGTTTACCGTTAGATTTGTCGCATGCCAGGCAACATTTTGAGATAAGTGATGACGAAGATGTTGTGGATCTCGATGACGACGATGATGATGACGATAATAACGATGACGAAATAAGCTATTCGGCTGATTCGAATGAATGGACGATGGATCAGCAGGATAATAACTACTTTAATTTTCGGCAATTTCAGCAGCAACAACCACTCGGCGTTTCGGATCAACAACAATTTAACTTGCTGATGAAAAAACGCTATCGCACACAAATGTCCAGTGTTCAAGTGAAAATATTGCGAAGATTGTTTCGCGACTATAAGACGCCAACAATGATCGACTGTTCGAATGTTGGTCGTGAGATTGGCCTGCCCAAGCGTGTCATTCAGGTAGGTGTTTGATTGATTGATTGTGCTGTTGTTGTTGTTATTGTTTAAACAAATTAAAATAGCGTTGTGGCCAGAAAATTTATCTATTCATTAATTCGTCATTGAAATCGAACAAAAATTTATCAAAAAATCTCATAAAATTTTGAAATATTCTAAAATTTTGGTTTTTTAATCTCCCCGTTTTTTGAAAACATTCTCAAAACTAATTAAACTTTCGTTAAAAACTATTTGCTTTTCCTAACTTTATTCGAAACCTTTTCAATATTTTCATTAAAATCAATCACAACGTAATTTTTTCCAAATTATTTATCTTCAAATTGATAAAAACAAATCACTTTAAAAATGCCCCCCTGGCTGGCCATTGACAACGCTTTAGTTTTTATTTGTTTAAAAAATAATTTAAAAAAATAATTTTTAAAATAATTTAAAAAAAATTAAAAAACAAAAATATTAAAAAAAAAAGAAATTCCCGCATATCCAATTGAGTTTTATAATTTTTGTTTCTATCATTTTTTTCGACCATTTCTTTTCACAGAAAATGAGGAATTTTTATTTTTGTTTTTTAATTTTTTGGAATTATTTTTTAAATGTTTTTTTTTTGTTTTGTTACACACAATAACAACAATCAATTGGTTGACAATGTTTTATCGGCGGCGGCGCGTTGGCGGCTATATGGTAACAACTGAAAATTTATTTATTGTTGTTTTAAATTTTTTTTGCAAAAAAAACCGTTTGCGTGCACAATTTCTGGATTTTAAAGAAGCTGGAATGGTTTAAATAAAAAACAATATGGCGATGAACTTTTTGGAGATTTATGGTATTAAAAAAAGAGATATGAATATTTTTAGAGAAGAAAATGGCGCATTTTGGAAGGAAAATTTATATCAGTTGATCGGTCATTGTTTATCAACAAGTTGTGAACAAAAATGGCGTATTTTTATTTTTATTTTTTATCCCTAATTCCCCTTGTAAGCTCAACACAAAAATCCCGAATCCTTTGTGTTTTTTCAGAGTTTTAGCCAATAATCACCAAATTATTTCTTTTATTAAGGTTTGGTTTCAAAATGCCCGAGCAAAGGATAAAAAATCGCGCAACAGTCGCTACAATACGGACGACGAAAGTGTTAGCGGTGGCATGAATACAGCAAATCCATCACCCGATCTGATTTCATTGCCAGACGATTGCAAAATTTGTGGCCTACAAAAGGTCAGCAACATCCAGGAGCATGTATTCTCCAATGGACACATTGCTCAGGTCAAAGCTTTGCTTGAGAATGGTGGAGGCGGCGGCGGTGGCGTTATAAATAATCATCTAAACGATCTACTACTTAACGAGATTGATTCGTCAAATGAACAGCCGCCGTCATTGTTACAGCGAAATATGAAATCTCCAACACCATCGTCCGAACAGCATCACCTGGCCTCGTCTGGTTCACCGTCACCAAATTGTCTGCAGAATTCATCCGGCGCAGCAGCTGGTACCGCCGATCCAATGGGCCTCTATAATCAATTCTTATTACAAAATCACATGTTCGGTCAATTGGCGGCTACGCAGCAACATCAGGCGCAGCAACAACAAAATCTGCTACTACAGATAAACGCCAACAACGAGAAACCAAGCGGCGGCGGGGCCGTGGCCGCCTCATCGGCTCAACAACAATTGCAACAACAGTCGTCGACAAATAGCGAAATTCTACAACAACTTTACAATTACAGTCAGATGAGTGGTGAGTTAATTAAATAATTTTTAACGAAAAAGGAAATGTGTACAAAAATTGATAATAATTTTCTTTTCAAAAACGTGTGATTTTCTTTTTTTGTAGTTAATTTATGTGTCCACCATTTTATTTTATGTTTCGTTTTTTTCCGTCATATTGTATACGATTTTAATTTTAAATTATTTTTTCCAACACGTTTTAAATAAAAATTTATTATTTTTTTTTAGTTAAAAATTGTTTTTATTTGTTAATTGTTGTTGTTGTAAATTTTTGTTTTGTTAAAAATATGTTGTTGTTGGTTTCGTTGCTGGCTGACCCCGACACAAACAGATAAATATTTATTTATTTTTATTTAAAAAAAAAATCTATCTCTGTTTTTTTGTAAAATAAAATTTACATTTTTATAATTAAAAAAAAAATATTTTTAAATTTAAATTAAAAAAAAAATTTAATTTTCAAACAATAGAAGTCTCAATGTTGTGATGATGTGTTTTTGAAGAGCGTTAAATTCGTTTTTTTTTTAAATATACGAGAGAGATAAATTGCACAGGTTTCTTTTTTTTTTAATTTTTAAAAATATTTTAAAAAATATTTAAAAAACATATGC
>JANSTW010050745.1:0-12647 GCA_027564275.1 Diadocidia ferruginosa
TCTTTTTTTACAATATTTGTACTAGTAGTTCCGCTATTCGCCGTTAATCGCTGTAGGTCGGTATCAAGCGGTGTTAATTCAAAACCATTGAACAAAAAATATAAGGAATCGTAATCGTTTGAATAATATGGAGTCGCGCAGAAACAATACTAAAGAAAATAATTTATATTTTGTATGCAATTTAGACATTGATACTCAACGGAATTTGGTTGTGTATGTAAAAAATAAATATATATTCAAAAATATGTATATATATATATGTGTATATAATGATATATGTACATTAAATATTTGACATCTACTTATGATCAATTTATTTTTTTAATTTTGCTGCCTCATATTTTTCGTATATGTATACTCTGTTTTCTATTCCATATATTATACCTCATTGTTCAAAACACAAAAACTTCCAAGACTTGCGAGAGTTTTCATAAAACATAGATATTATATACATTTCAAACGTACTACCATACAAATTTAAATTCGTTTTTCAAAAGGGTGTCCCAAGGCTTCCAAAGGTAACTTGCACCTTGCTTCAACCACAAGTTTTAGATTTTTTCTTTTTAATAAATGTGGCTACTTTTCATTGTCTTTTCATGTTATTTAATGTTGAAAAACCTTTTAAGTTACCGCAAAATCAATAATTTATTATCAACCGCACAAATTCAAAATTTGGCGCCTTAGAAATTATTGTAATCTCGTGCCAAGAATAAATTAGTATTTTTGATGCGCCTATAAAGTATATAAACATTGCATACCATTCATTCATTATACTTCTATATATAGAGTTACTTTAAATATTAATCCAATTAGCATATTTTATCTACTTATATAACCTTCTTATAGTTAGATCTTATCAATCGTTCTAAAGAATAAATACCTTAACGATAATAATATGTTCATTTATGTCTTCGCATTTAATTCTCTTTGACCTTACAGAAATGTTTGTTGTTAAATTATAACATTGTTACATGTACACCTAGTTATAATTTAACACAATATAACAAAAAAAAAACTTAAGAACAAATAATATGAAAAAAATAAAAGACAACTTCCTGTCATTATGTTTAAAAAAATTTATTAAATATGTGTACCTAAATAAAGGTTATCCAACCCTATTACTTATATCAATTCTATACGAAATTCCCGATTTTATTATACAAAATATTTTTATTTAAATTCACATAAAACAAAATTGTAAATATATAAAGATCTAAATTCAAAATAATTGAATGAATGAAAGAATAATATTATATCGCTAATGTTTACAATAATAAACGTTTTATAGAATTTTATACTTTACAAAACACAGTGACTGGGTCGTCATGATGCATAATATTAATTCTACAAAAAAAGAAACTAAATTCTAATTGATGCGAGTGGTTTTTGATCCTGCATATTTTGTTTTATATAATAAATTCTTTAGTATACCACACATAAAAATATAACAATTTTATTCATTTAAAATAATGAACTTGCAGAACACTGGTGTGATGCGCGATATAAAAAGCAGAGACGTGCGATTGAGAGTTTAAAATGTGCAATGTGCAAAGTGCATGGTGCAGTCCCAACCTATAGCTCAAAATAATATTGCATATTTATAACACGAGCACATGTTTAAAATGTGTTTATTTAAAATTAAGCAAATAGTATAAATCATCAAATATTACTTTTATAATTAGAAGATAATAATTTAGACACACAAACACGAAAACTGTTTGAATCATTTATAAGTATATTAGATGTCAATATTTATTTACTAACAATTCAAAAAGTAACAATTTATTAATAGTCAATTAAGTTCCTCAGGGATCTCTTTTGTCAAGTTATTTATTAAGGCAAGATTTAAAAGAAAATCGTGATTTTTAGGTTAATTTTTTTTGTAAATACTTATCTGATGCTTGTTATGAAAAACAACATATAATAATTTGTTTAATTGATAAAAGACTAGATAACTTTTGATACACTTTCAAACGTTATTTATGAAATACCTTGATCTAACTGCCTCAGAAATATATTGGACAATATGTTTCGGGTAGACTCTTAGAAAATGAAAAATCCGTTGTAAAAATATGAGAAAAAACCAGAAATTAATGTTGAAATCGAAGCGCTGTGGTAGATCATTTAAAAATCGATAAGCAATTTTAGTACCAACCTTATACGTACTAGAAGTACTAGAATTTACCAAAACGTACATTTCACTGCATTCTGTCCGAGGCTTTAAGATCTTTTAACTAAATTGAAATTTTTTGCTGCTCTATCCGTTTCGGTCTTTAAATTCAGCGCGGACGCTACTGCATTGTATACGTATATAACTATGGATACATGGATATCATAGCTTGAGCTTGGCTAATTGAAAAGATTCTTTTGATTTAAAAAAAAAATTAGAAACGACAAAAACAGCCGTTGTATATATTAATACTTATAAAGTGTTTATATACAATTTCTATATAATGAGGATAAGAAAATAAAAATCGTTATTGAAGCGATATTATTAAATATTATAAACTTTTTTAATAGGCTGAATGAAATTGTTTGCACACTTAAAACGTTTTTTTTGTTCGTTTCTTTTGCTGCTTTTATTATTTGTGGTATTATTTTAGTCAGTACATTTTTTCACGCCTTCTATTAATTTATATAATAAAGAATTTGAATATATATGGAACACAATGCAACAAAATATTGTTTATTCTAATTGGTAGTTTGATGAAGTGCGCGGAATGGCCATTCTGTATCTGCGCCTGGATATGTAATAGACTCGGAAGTTAGTTCATATTTCGCTCAATTCTTCCATTACGAATACCGTAATGCTGGATGCTTTGTGGGTTTAAATTGTTGTTGTTTTACATGCTTTACTCCTTTACCCTCAATTTCATCTGGCAAGGCAATAAAATTGAGCAAAACCATAGTCCATTAAAATTGGACAATTATTATTATTTATTTGTGTTGTGTCCCCGCCATATTGAAACCTCCATTTTTAGATTTTTTTTAAAATTCTGATATTGTACTCCCTTAAACTGATTGTGTAAGGGATTTTAAATATTAAATTGTTATGTCCGCCATTTTGATTTTAATATGGCAGTATGGATCAGTGTTTAGCGTTTTTTTTATTGCAATGGGGCCCAACTATATATTTCGTAAGCAGCACATTGTATTTTTTATTGAATTATGTGCTAATTTCTCAAACGTTTTACATAGTTGAGCTTCTGTACACAAGAGTACCGCGATTGAGATCCTTGGTATACCATATTTATTGTTTTTATTTGTTTTGATGAAAATCTGAATAAAAAAAATGATTTTAGAGACTATAATTACAATACCAGAGTATGTGAGAAATAGAAACTCCCACATCAAATTTGGTCGATATACGTCGAATGTAGTACATAAATGTGTGGACTGTGGACATATTTGGACAAGTTTCAAAAGATTTTCATTTTAGCACATTTTATTTATCTCGCTATCTTAAATCATTCCTCTATTTTAAATATGTTCACCATCTTATATTTTTGTTAAACAATGACACAAGGTACTGTAAACGTAGCCATATCATAGAAAAATTACAACAGAAACATTTTGAATTTTGTCCTTGCCCGCCTTTTTGCAAATTCGCGCAGAAGAAAAAGAATGGCCAGACATTGAACTAAAAGTTTAAACAACAACGCATGCGCAAAACCTTATTTGACATACAACGCATGCGCAAAAACTTTTTTTGACATGTACGCGGCGAACGACTATGCAAAATATATTTTTTCGCCAAATATCTCCCGCGGGGAGACGGCGAATTTTGTTGTTGTAATTTTTTTCAACCCATTTCGCCGCCTTACATATAGTATAAAAATGTGAAATGACGGTTTTTTGCGTCACTGAACTTTAATTTACGAAAGTCAACTTTTTACCTGTATTTTATGCCTTACGGCAGTTCTTATGTAATTTTTCTATGGACATATGTACTACCAAGTCACTATGTTATCTCTTAATTTTCGTTCGGAATCACATAGGGCAGACTGTATCTATATATACAAATAGCATAATATGCATATATATTCACTACACATTTTATAATTTAAAAATAATAGAAATAATAAACCTAAATTAAGTTATTCTTTAAATAAATGAAAAATTATTATAATACATAGATATGGTTAACTGCTACAACACATAATAGCAGCTATTAAATAACACTTTGTGAATTGAATATTTTAATTTCAATTATTTAACAATTTTTGAATTTAACTTTGTTATTATTAATTTATTACGTGCAATGCATTCCGTCGTGGCATTTCAAGTTATTTTGTTAAATTTTCGCTATCGTTCTATTAAATATTGGTTATTTTCTGTTTTTTTAGAAATTTTACCGAAATTGTCATAACGAAATTGATAAAAAATGGAATTAATTTTAAAAATTAAATATAAATTTTAAAACGATTCGGCAAGGATTGATTAAACAACAAAATGATTGAATCAAGCGATCAACCAACCAGTTTGACAGCCACTCAAACGGCAGTCTCCAGGCCAAATAGTCTGTTGGGCCCAGATCGAGAGCCCGTCAATTTTACCGTAAATTTGGTCGGTGCACCGCCTGAAGTGGAACAACTTGTCGAACACATTAAAAGTGTTGCCGAACAATTTCTCTATCATTGGAAAACATTTCCAATAAGTAAGTTTGAAATTGTGTTTATTTTTGCTGAGAAAATTATATTTTTTATTATTTTAGTTTTGCCAAGTCCATTGTCAGGATCGGGGACGAATACGAATCGTCGATATCGACCAATAAATTTACGTGATTTATTTGTCGCTCCACCATTCGATGAGCTGGACGCAGTTGCCATGGATGGTTCGGGCGAACCGAGACGCCTAACAAATACACAACTTAAATCTTTGCGTGATAAAGGGTTTGTTTTTGAATATTTTTTTCTTATTTCCTTTTTGCACAACTAACAATAACTATATGAAAAACTAAATTAAAAATAAACAAATCACACAACTACCACAACAACAAACTTTTCAATTATATATTTCTGTAAAGCTTGCAAAAGGATAAGTTTGGCAAACCAAAAAAATTAAGCTTGGAACAATTGGAAAGCATACAGTTGACAGGGTAAAACAAATAACAAAACTAACAATTCTAAAATAAACAAGTTGATTATCGGTTTTTTTATAATAGAGAAAAATGCGTTAATTATAAAATATTTTTTCATAAACCCATTAAGGCCTAAGCACATTTTTATAATTTAAATGATTTTTTG
Source organism: Diadocidia ferruginosa (assembly GCA_027564275.1). NCBI lineage: Eukaryota > Metazoa > Arthropoda > Insecta > Diptera > Diadocidiidae > Diadocidia > Diadocidia ferruginosa. The sequence goes on from JANSTW010050745.1 coordinate 5,247, forward strand.
TTTGCGTTTTGGGATCCATTTAAAAATATCAAAGATATTGATTGTTTCCGTAATTCATGACCATTTTCAAGTCATTTTCGACCCGATTCTATTTCATCGAGATAGATTCATATAAGAATTGGATCAAAATTGGCTTGAAAAGATTTGATTCATGGAAATGCGCTATCGCAGGGCCTTAATGAGTTAATTAGTATTTTAGTTTAAGAAAGATCGAGCCCCCGTTTTTGTTGTTTAAATATTAATTATTAATATTATATTATTGCTAATCCTCTTTTTGATTTGATGTTGTAATTAAGTTCAAAAAATTTATGTAGATAAAGTTTACAACATTCATTCATTCATCTATTATAAAAAAAATGCATAAATCATTATCATAAATAGCTCTAACATTTGTCATTAATCGATCACAATCATTTCGTTATTCGTATGTTCTTTCTGATTTTCCATTCTGTCTTGCATGTTAAAAGATTAATCTTCAAAATTCATAAAGTTATGACGTGATGTAAGTTTTACAGGAATGTGTTCTATTGCATTTTAAAACAAAAAATATTGCACGTTAGTTAATGTGTAATCTAGGTGCAGATAGAGGCAAGAAAATAAATAATTAGAAATATTAATTAAATCCAAATTAATTTTACAGAGAATTTGAGGTTCCCAGTTTAAATTTTCCCGGCCAAGTGCACAAATGGAGATTGTCGCAATTTTTACAAAAAGGCTATCTGCGTGCTCACACCTCATTACTTAACGACATGGCGTTGGCGGCTCGTTTTATTATTGTAACGGCAAAAACTCGAATATTTGGTTATTTCTTTTCCGTCGCCCATGCAGCCAGAGCATTGCTTAAGGGATTTTTACGTTTCGTTGATATGATTATTGGGGTTCCGTCGTTGTTGGCGCACAATTTAGACTATAAAATAAAGGAGGAACGATGTCGTTTTTTGATAGCCGAACTTGTGTGTCGAGTAAGTGTTTCGAATTTTTAATCTTGAACCTTTGTTTAATTATCTTGTTTTAGTCTGAATATGAAGATTGTCTGGACTCTTTGTGCACGTATGTACGAAGACAATTGCGTCGTGCCACAACCGAAAAATTTGACGTAGAATGTGAGTCGGCTCAACCAGTTCCGTATCTATTTTTAACACCTAAAGGACAGGATATTGATTTACGTTTATTTTCGCGAGATATTATGCGAAAAGCTTTGCCCATTCTGATGGGCATTTTAGAACGAGAAACTAGAGGTTGGTTTTTACATTTTCGCGAACGTTTGATAGCCGAATTGAGGGAGAAAAAGATGACCGATAGTGAAATTGAAGAGGTTTGGAATTTACTTTTGCATTGGTTTAGATTTTTAAATAAGAAATATTTTTTGCAGGAAGTAAACGAAGCTGTGATGAGAGAATATTTACAACGTGTCTATAGTTCTATATTAAATAATACCGAACTGGCTGATTTGGGCGAAAATATTCCACAATTATTAGTGCAACAGGCACAGTCTGTTGTTATTATGCATAAGTAAGTGATTTCACATGTACGATTCTCAATTTATTTGAACACTTTTTACAGAGCCGTCGAAAAAACCCAAAAAGAATTGAAAAAGACGAGAAACGAAAATCAGAAATATCTAATGAATGACTATCCGGTACTGTCGAAGGTGTCGCCGTGGCTTCGATCCAAATTACGAGCGGCTGAAACGTCTAAAATTTCCAAATCAACGTGGGCTGCTCACGAAGAAGCCATTAAGATGTGTGCCAAACATAATCTAAATCAAACATCGTATTTTTTGAGTCGTGACATGGCCTTTATGAAGGAGCGTGAACCTGTGCTGATGAACGAATTGCGCAATGCCAAAACACCGATTCGTAGCTTTCAGTGGTCCTGTCGCATATGGTCACCGAAATCCTGGATAATACGTAGAAATTTTCAGGGACAATCTGAAACAATACCGACCGTCATCTGTCAACAGGCCACATCCATTGTGACACCTCGATCCGATCCAAGTCAGCCAATATTTTTAATAGAAAAAGAAACAATTCGAACGACAAGCACAAGGTGGCCGCTGTGGCGTTTATTAAATTTAATGCAACGAATTTGGTGTTGGACATGGAATATTATGTTTTTATTGGGCTACGTTGTGCCATGGGACAGTCCGCTGAGCTGGCGTGCTCTGTTCTGTGTTAAACCATTTATGCCCGATTTGGAATTATCTCAAGTAAACGGTACTCTGTTTCCGCGTAAGACAAGCATTACAGAAACGTTGGCTTCGCGTTTAATTGAGCTGTGGCGACACATATCAAAGTCTAGAACACACTTTGAAACTGAACCGGATACGGGTTTTATCGGCAAAGGACTGACACGTCATTTGAATCGTATTTGGAATTATCTGCTTAAAGGTTTTCTGGGTACGATTGTAATTGTCTTTGTCTTTCCTGTGGTTTGTGTTGCCACCTGTATCGGTAGCATATGCTTAGCCCTGACTGCTCCCTTATGGATGCCCATAGCAGTCGTTATACTTCATTTGTACATGATGTTAGTGTACGATTTAGATAGTCCGGATAATTCAGAGAATCGGTATTGCATAATTTTGGAAATTATCGTTTGGAATGTTCTGATTCAGGGATGCTTACAACCGTTGGCCGCCGTATTTGTTGCCGTATTCTTGTGCCCGTTGGCAGCTGTTTTGGTTTTTATCGGTTAGTTGCGCTGCTAAATTTAAAAAAAATATCCCTTAACTTTCAATTGTCTTTTAGTTGGTTTAACACGATACTGGTGTCGTCTACTATGGGATTCGCTTACCTTTCATTTGTTCATAAAGAAGTGTGGTCGAGTGCCGGCTAGCGATAGTTTTGCTGTAAGTCGCATCGCCGGCCCTGGTCTTGCGTCCGATTATTATTTTATGATTAAGCCAGAGCAAGCTTTAGCCGCTTTCGAAGCCAAAATGGAATTGGACGAACTGTTAGCCTATCAACAATCAATGGAATCGATTATTTTACAACCGCAAAAAGATTTTAGTCAATTTGTTGAAGCATGTTTTGGTCCATTTTCGGCACAACTCTCAAAAACTGGTCCATATCGATCGTTGGAACGCGAGGGCAAGGATTTGATGTCTTCGTTGCACGATAAGTTGGAGAAACGTCGACGAGACTTGCAGACGGGCTTGACCACTGCTGTTAAATCGAAAATTAAATTAAACACAATGGAACTAAAGGTATTTGTTTTTTTTTACCCGATCGTAACTAATTTGTATCTTTATTTTTAGATTGCCATACAACAAGGAGCCCATTTACTGGAAAAATTCTATCCTGAGCATGTTTTCGGTCGGCTTTCGATGAGCGAAGATGAATTTTGGGACTCGAAGGTATTTTTTTTTAGCAAAATTTTAATATTTGAAAATAAAAATAAAATACATTTTACAATTACATTAATTTGTAGGCTCTTCAAGTTGGCGACTGGGCTGGCCTGGCCGGTCACCTGTATGCGGACATATTTAGCTTAGATTTTCTAACGCCACTCAGCGAAACCGATACCCAATTTAAATTAGAACCACACACGCAATTAGATTTGTTGCGCTACACTGAAATGGTACAAAATGCAAGTGATATATTGGGTGTTAATGGACCAGACCTTTTGGGCAATGTATATGCGCCACGCGGTAACATACAAGTGAACTCACCCTATTTAGAGATATCTGCATTTAATCCACGTTCTCGCATTACGATGAACTTTAGAAAGGCAGAAAAACGAACGTTAGTATAGATAATTATTGAAATAATTTTAAATGAAAATAAAACAATTTTCAGTGATACAAAAACTGGACTAACCACACCCAGAGTTCATTTGCATCGTTCACCAACGTCCGCAACAACAAATAAAAAAATGACTTGGCGTCCGTGGAAGAGAAAACATTCGGATAAATATGCAACGGGCAAACTATTGATCCCTTTGCCCATTCCACATCCCGTACACATTGCCATTGCAATTCACAATCGTGACAGTGAACAACCGATTCCTTTGGATTCGGAAATTTGCTGGGACATATTGCGAGCCATTGAGGATTGTCAGGGAGATATTGAGGTAACATTTACTATTTAAAAATAAGGATAAAACTAATGTATTTTTGTCTAGGCAACAAATATTGTGTCAAGGTATCGAGGTGGTGGCGGTGATGGTAGCGGAAATGGAGGCGACTCAAGTTTAGATTCGTTAGATTCGTCTTCCTCGTCCAATGAATCGCAAAGCTCGTGTGGTACACGGGATAGCGTTGCGGCAGCTGGTGGTACCGAAACACTTCCGTGTGGAAATCGTGAGGTAAGCACAACGGTAACCCAATCGAATCAAGATCAAACGTCTGGATTTCATTGGACGCTAAGCAATTGGGGTGCAACGCAGGCGGCCCGTCGTCGTAATAACACCGGAACGGTTAGGGTTGATTTGGCAAGTCCCGAAGATATTTCACTTGATACCGATAGTTCAAGGGTTGTGTTTAGTGCGTACGGTACAACTGTTTAATAAAACGCAGCTGTTTTTTCGGTTTTGTTTTACCTTTTTTCTTTTTGTAGAATGATAATCATTTAAAAATTACAAATTATAAATCTTGTCTAGTCTTTTTATTAGTAATAATACCTTACTCTTAGTAATAATAATATAGTAAAGAAATTATATTTAAAATATTTTATATTATTATTAGACATATTTTAATAAGAAATGGGATAATTTTATGTGTTTTTTTGTATATTAATTTCTCAAAGAGATTTTTTTCTAATTTTATTTAAAACAAACTTTTAAATTATTTATTAAGTATAACTTACTGATTTTTATAGAATTATTTTAAACGATAATTAATTTAAAATTCAATTTAACTAGATTTTGTATATCAAATATTGCATTTTTCTTAAATTCCATAAGTAATTAAATTAAATTCCAATGATTTACGGCATTTACATTTGAAATATTAGCAAAAAAATATTTTAAAATTGTTGTTAGGGCTCAAATAAGATTTTGGGTGCTAAAATAACACAATTACCAAAATATACCGAGAAAGAAATTACTTTTTTTAATGAGCAAAATATGTTTGATCCCGGGTTATCCCGAATTCCGGAGAATGTAAAGCCCTATTTATAGTTCTTTTGTATTAAAATTAAAAAAAAATATGCGAGCGTAAAAAAATCTCACGAATATAAATAAAATTGTAAATACCGGGATACTGAATAATTTTTCGCCCTTGTACAACGTGAAAGTTATTGTGTTTAAATTTAAAATTGCAAACTTAAAAAAAAACTGAAAAATCTCATAAAATTTCTAAAAACAAATCTCAGAAAACTCTGATTTCTCGAAATAACGGGAAAAGTTAAGATATAATCTCTAAATTGTATGATAAAATTTATAAATATCAACAAAATCTTTAAACATTAGAATTAAATAATAAATAATTTATTTTCAAATACAATTATTTCATTCCCGAAAATTGTTTTTTTTGCAAAAGTCCATTTACAAACTAAATTAATTGCATATATTTTGTTAATATTTAATTTAATAACTTAATTGTAAAAAGAAAATAAAGTAACTTTAAGTTTTTTAATTAACTAAATAGATTTTTTTACCAAATAATTCATTAATCTAGTTTATTTGCATCACAACCTTGTGTGTTTAGTATAGAACAATACAAGAAATTTTCAGTAGCCAAATCATGGAGCTGCTTTACACATTTCAATATTTTTTTTTCTAATTTTGATGAGCTTGGCGGTCTTATTTTGTATAGAAAATTCAATATTTAAGCCAGAATCTCGCTAAGATGACGCTACTGAAAATTGCTTATTATTATTTCACTACATATAAATACATTTTGATCACATTTAATTATCCCACATATAAATATATTAATTTATATAATAAAAAAACAATAACACAAATTATACACCAAAAATATTTAAACTGAAGCTCTCTCATAATAAGACAATTTAACTTAACGGAAACGTTTTTACTATATTTAATTAAAAGGAGAAACAACAGAAAACTCTAGATTATTTTGTATTATAAGATAAAAGAATATGTCGCGCATTTATGTATAGTTGTTTAAGAAGAAAAATAATTAAAATAATTAAGAAAACATAAATTTATTACAAAGAGCATAATGAAAACAGAACAACAAAAAACTATCATCAAATTAAGAAATTTTTATGTAAATTTAAGGAATATTTATTACACAATTTAAAATTTAAATATAATGATATATTTTGTCGTGTGTGTTTGTTCGTAAATTCTATTTAAAGAAATAAATTTCAAAAAATTAAAATTAACAATTGTTATTACATTAATAATATAATTAAAAAGAAAAAACGCCGTACTAATTTCCCACAAATTCTGCAAAATATCTGAAATATTTTTTGTAGAAACAAAAATGGGATATTTCACCCGATATTTCTACATTATCATCAGCGATATTTTTTATCGTGCGTTTTAGTCCCTATTACACTTTTATAATTTTCTCGCTTTTTTTGTCCACCCAATATTTATTATTCCCCAATGGAAATCCTTAAATTAAATCTTATTGTGTTGCTACCTATTGCAATAGTCTAAAATGTCTAGCTATAGGCTAAAGGCTCCTTAAATTAAATCTTATTGTGTTGCTACCTATTGCAATAGTCTAAAATGTCTAGCTAGTAAGGAAGTAAATAAAAAAACCGATTGCAAAATTTGTGTAGGCTAAGAAAAACATATGAAAATAACAAAATCTAGCAATCGATTTTTAACTAACTGCCTCATTCAGAACACGATGGCAATGCATTCTTTTAATACTTGTAGTCATCTTTTGGCATAAAATTTAGTTTCTTGGTGTTTTATGGTATCCTCTGTATTGGTCGACTGCTTATAAATCGTCCACAAATTTATATAACTAAATGAAATTATTTGAAGGAATTTTCTTTGTAAGCTAAAGCAAAATAATCCTAATTTGGTATGCTTACATATTTTAAAATATCGAAAAAATCGAAAAATTATGTCAATTTGAATCATAACTGTTTGCAGGATTTGCAGGAAAACGGTGTACGAATATAATTAAATTCATCGTATTTTTAATTTACTATGTATTCTAATATTATATACAATGAAAATATATCGTCGGTTCTAATGCCAAATATGATAACTCTGTTAATGTTTCAGAAAAGTGTTTAAAGTTTTTAATTTTCCTATATTAAAATTAAAAACAATTATTGCTGTAACTGCGCTAATTATATTAGAATTATGCGATTTAAAGTTTTAAACAATAATATGAAAAACCATGTATAAGAAGACAAGTCGACACAAGAAAATGATAGCTAAAAAAAGCTTTCACTGACAAACATATCGCTATAGTCTATGCCGGTTGCTATGTAAAATTAAATTTGATCGTGGAGACGTTATAAAACG
>JANSTW010050756.1:0-12642 GCA_027564275.1 Diadocidia ferruginosa
TAGTCTAAAAAATTAGATCCTACAAATTTGAGCAAAATCCAATAGACAGTTTAGGCGTCTATAAGTCATATACATATCTATATACAAACATTCATTTTTATATATATAGATATATGTGGAAAAGTTACTTCATGCTAAAACATGACGATTTAATCGTCTATGTACAATTATTTTAACTTTTACTTTTTAGATTTAAAAAAAAAATTACTGTCATATTAAAAATTTAAAACAGCCATTTTGAAGACTTTGATACGTGATGTTGAAATTACTTTTATTCGATGACTTCCATTTTGTGTCATCTCGTCAATACGTATTTTGTATGTTTACTGAATTATAATATTTTTATTTTATGATATATTTTTAAAATCTGATATAATTTTTGAAATCCGCTCGTCCTAAAAAATGTGTAAATACAAAGCTTTGATTCGAGATTTCTTAAAATCAACATCCTCTAAAACCTCAATATGCAGATTTTTGCATCGCCATTTAATATTTTTAAAATGTGATGTCATTTTTGAAATCAGCGTCCTCGAAAACCCTTGTGTGCAAAATTATTTTATGAACATTTTAATATTACATTTTTTCATCGATTTCGAATTATTTTGATATCGTCTTTAGGTGGGGAGAGGGTTTACACTTCCACAATTTGTATAGCAAAATTACAAAAATCACGCATTTTTATGATATTATTAATATCAATTGAAAAGATACTTCATAATTTGGTTTTTGTTATGGAGTTAGGATTTGGAGGTTAAAGTTTGGAAAAAATGGAAAAATTACAAAAGTGACAGATTTTGAGGAAAAATTATGTATTTTCTTATACAACTGACTTACCGTCTTCGCCTCTAAATATTAATATTTTATAAAATTATTATTATCTATACTATTTTTTGTATTTTTCCATCACAAATTTAGGGGTTTAAATTTATAATAATATCATGTGAGGGCTCTTAATATTTTCAGTGTTACGAAGTTACTATACAAGGCATTGTAGAGCTTGATCTTTTCGAACAGATACCAAAGATCGTACTACTCGTGTTTTCAACGTTTTAACGTACGCTTTATAAAAAAGATTGTATAAAGCGAACTTACTTCTCTCTTTGCTTCCAATATATTTGATATATTTTTAATACAAAATTAAATATTCTATAATGGCAATAAAACAAGTTTAACTAAAAGAAACTATATTACAAAATTTTATCAATACAAAGAAAAACATTTACAGAAATTACGAAATTCTTCCATTTGAATTGAAAGTTTTGGATTTCAATTATATATTATATAAACTCAATAACTTTTAGCAACAAATTGTGTATTAACTAAATATTTTTCTTTTCTGACAGTCATCAACATCAATTTCCCTGACACGCAAACTTGTTAGTTTATATTAATACCGCAGACACTTTACATAGCACCTCAAATCTTACTCTATATGTATAACGAATATATGTTTGCACTAAGATTTCTTATTAGTCTTGAGAATAGTTTGAATAAAATTTATTATTTAAGTTTTTGGTTTTGTTTTAAAAGTATATAATAAGCGAGTTAAATACAAAAGATGAAAAGTTAAAACAATGATTTCGATTTTCCGTATTATATACCAGAGTGAGTGGTTGAATGAATTAACTTTAATAAGATGTGGTTAAAATGTTAGCAAAGTTAGACAAACAACTTTTCAATAACAATTGGAGATATATTTGTACAGATGCTAAGTAATGTTAAAGTTTTCTCTACGCATATAAACATATAATTAAACATATTATATCGTTTTCTGGAATATAACCTAACTGAATCATTTATATATTAGAATTCATACCAAACATATTATATAATTTTCAATATTTCTATTTTATTAAATATTTTTTGGCGCGATTAAAATTAAAATTGAGAAAAATTTACCTAAAAATCGCATATTTTCAATTAATTTCTTATACACACAAATTTTGTAAAACGCCTCTCTATATCCGGTTACAAACAATTTTTCAAAAAAACAAGAAATATGTATATAAAATCGATCATGTATAAAAACTATAATATATAGTTGCTTTAGGGCTTTTTTATTGCCCGGTAATTTTGGCTTTCCTGGTATACCGGCGAAAATTGCTATTTATTCTTGGATTTTTTTTAACGAACTAGTACAGATTGTTTTGAAGATAAATTTCAACAAGAATATATAATATGGCCTTAATGCAGAAATCAAAATTAAAAACATAACTCTTGTAAAGGCGTTCGTACCGGTATATGGTATTCTGAAACCTGAATTCCACTATATTATAATATATTTTGATAAGATTTGTTACAATTTTTTTTATTATTAACAGCTATGTCCACTTATAATAATCCTTTCTTAAAGAATATTAAATAATTGGTATATTTCGAAATATCGGGATACCGCGTAAAAGCCCTAATATAGAGTTACACATGAATTAACAAATTATTTTATTTTGTATACATTTTGTAAAATCACACCAATCCGAAAAATCAATTCTCTTTTCCACCTTCACGCAAAAAAAGGGAAATTAAAAAGAAAATAAAAGTATAGGAAAAACGAAAACGAGCCATTAAATCGCCGGTCACTATATTATATATATAGTAGTAATATTTTGGAAAATGTCTCCCGCATCAAATATATAATAAACAAATCACGTGAGAATAATTTGATGGCCATAGAGACATGGTATAGTAATGAACACATCACCATAATATTATGCGAGTTAAAACAGCAGGTGGCTGTTATATTTTTATAGGCTAAAGAAAATATTTGTTTTCCTTCAACTTTTTGTATACATAACAAAATTTCCCAACAAAAATATTCAAACAAAACTTACCTTTTTTAAAGCTTTCACTGGAATTTTCTTGTAGCATTCCATTATTCGTTGTCGCACTAGATGGCGATATTTTTCGTTGTGCTGCCGAGCGTTCGCTGTATTGCCATTCTGTTGAACGATTCAAATTGGCCAACGAAAGCTTTATAGCATCGCAATGCGATGATAGTTCACGTTTAGCTTTCTCCAGCGATTCCATGGTGGATTTTGCTTTTGGCGATGGCGTCGCTTGTGATGCTATGTCCATAGCAAGCTTTAGGTCTTCTTGGCGATCCTGGACAAAAAAAAAATAATACGTTATAAACTTATAACAAAAACCATGTATATTTGGATTATCTTTGCTTATAATATTTTATAAGGGAAAATTAATTTTCATTAACCGTGTTTATATGAAAACTTGAATACATTTATCAGACGTTTGGTCAACGCATCGAGATTTATTTTATAATAAATTGTCCCAATCTTCGGAGTGGCTGAGGAACTCCACTGACAGTTGAAATGAAACGATTATAAACTTTTCGTGCATAATTTCCTCTGTCAGTAAAATTTTTGAGCCACTGCAAAGATTGGGACGCGATTTCGAAACAGTTTTCAAATTTTTTTTGTTAATGCATCATCAATTGTGTCACATTTTATTATAAAATAAGTCTGGAATCTTTGACCCAACGTCCGATAAATGTATTCAAGTTTTTTTTTATGTATTTTTATAATTTGAAAACACATTCTAGCATACAAAATTATGTAATTTATACTTAGAAAGAAATATTTTACCCTTAGTCACTTTATTTCCAAAATATAATTATATTTGAAAAGGCCTGTTATAGATATGAGGGATAAAATTATTAAAAATAAAAATGTATAATTTTACAAATCTCAAAGAAAAGTAAAAAAGGAGTGCTCATTCGCCTGTCAGGCATACAATATAGAGTAAGTTTAATGCCTCAGAACGAAATTTGAATAATTTAAAGATGGTGTTGAGATTTTATAGTACCCCACACTCTCTTATTCTATTGAGATATTTATAGATAAATATAGATATAGGGTTAGGAGGCTTTCAGGCTCCCAGTAGTCTTGGTAAAATTCATAAATAATCGATTAACGCTTAAATGAAATTAAATAATTGAATCAAATTAATGAACGAATAAAAATAAATGTTTGACAAATAGTCAGTTTCACAGTCAGTCAGTCAGTCTCACAGCCAGACAGTCCCACAATCGTCAGTATTACATTCATTCAGTCACTCAGACAGTCAGTCCAACATTCAGACAGTCTCACAATCCGCAAATCATATCTACATAGATCTAGACAATCAATCAAAATAAAAGACACTTTGAAAATTTTTCAAAAATACTAATTTGTAAACACTTTCAAATAAATTTTTTTTACGAATATCACACAGATATATTTAACCAAATCACATTTAGAATGTACATTTTTTCACCAACAAAAATCTTCTTCTGACTTTCCTTGTTAACAGAGTTATTATATATCTCAAAAATTTTTCTATTTAATAATTTTAATTACCTTAAATTTGTGAAAAAATATTTTGGAAAAAATCCTATTAATTTATGTCACTTTTAGTACGGTAAATGTTGTCAATTAATTTTGCTATATCACATTTATTTGAAATTATATTTTTAAACACGCGTCGAAGACGAAAAAGTCAAGCGAATTTCTTTCGCTTTATATAAATTTAAAATTGAGACTTTTTATAAACTTATAATATTAATTAACACGACACGTATTTTTTTTGACTTTAATTTAAAATTATTTTAATTTAAATTTTATAGGTTTTTTTTATTGCGACAAAACTGGAACAAATTATCTCATTTCGCAAGTAATAAATGTGCGAATGAAAAAATGTCCTGTATAGTATATAACACCTCAATTATTATTAAATAAATGCGACAAATTAAAAACAAACAATTCTGAAAAAAATTATTTTCAATTGACAAAATAATGGAAAAACAAGATTTTCATATAGAGAAAAACGCCGCAAAACATACACAAAATTTCAAAACTAAAATTAGACAACTCGCGCGACTTGAACTTTTAAAGATGACCGGTGAAAAACTAAACATAAGAAAACTAATATAATATTTTAGAGTAAAAGAAAAGCATTTTTGTCTTTTTGTATATGTAAAAATGGAAAATATTTATATATTTCTGTGAATTTTCCATGTGTTTTTCTTTTTTCTGTGATGCATATTTATTGTATTTGTATTTATAATTTTCCTCTTATATACGAAAATATCTTGTCTGCTGCGAGATATATTATACGTAGATATAATATAATACTGTGTATTTATAGTGTTGCTTATATTTATTTGTATCGTTATTTTTGATAATATTATTTAAAATATTAAATCTACACTGAAAGAAAATTTATAAATGCGTATAGCAAATATTATAAGAGGATTGGTTGTAAAATTATTGCAGGGAAAATTATTTAATTTTGATTTACTCGAATTTTTTATACATCTTTGTAATATTATATACTATTTTGGGGTAAGTTCACTTTTCATTGCATCGAATTTCTAGCTATAAAGGTTGTTAACAATATAGTGTTCCAAAAACATTTTTTTGTTTTCTATATTGGACTTATGGCGAAAACTTCTTTTTATACGGAAAATTGGTGCTAAATTTAGTATGACGAATATTCTAAATAAGTATGATGAAGTTTTATATAACAAACAAATATTTAGGGGGAGGGAAGAAGGATTCAAACTGCCAAGGTTGTAATTGAATCATTTCAATATTTGTAATTTTAACATACCTATATAAGACATTTTCCAATCTCCTCCACAGTAAATTTAAACGTTTCCACATTATATATCGAAAAACTCACGCCGCGATTTGTTTAAGTATGTAATATATAGGTAAAAATTTCACCTATATATTTATACACTCAACGCGCGAAAACATTAAAATACGTGAAAATAAAAATTATTTAATAAATAACACGAATAAGTAAATAAATTATATAGAATACATGCTCCTATATAAACAAACGAAAAAAATTATACAAAAATAGATATAAATACAATATTTTACTATATGCACATTTTTCACCAAAAAAAACGCAAGAAAACATCTTCAAGAAAAACAAAACAAAAAGAAAATTTATCTATTTATATAAATTATTTAGTTGATGAAAGATATACGCAGAGCGGGAGGGATGGGCAATATATAGATTTAATTATGGAAGAAAAATTCTTTATATAAACATACAGGGTGGCGCATAATGATTGGTATATCATTTACATTGTCCTTAATTATTTTTTTAACCCTACCAGAACATACAAGTGGATGTAATTGTACGATGATGCATTGCTCTTTGATTCGCTATCTTCCATATTCTGAACTTTTATTTATTGACGAAACCATTTAATCCAAAATTGAGCTTCATCCCTCATTATACAAATTTAAGAAGTACAATATGCCACCACTTGTGAGATAAAATTATTTGCCATATTTGCAAATAAAAATATCATTGAAATAAAAAAAAATATTTAGAGTTTAAATCGCATATAGTCAATTTTGCGCCACCCTGTATAACGAAATAAATATTTATATAAATTGAATATCGTGATACTTAAAGAATTGAGGTATGAATGATATAATTATTATTATTTATATTAACTTTATTGGATGATGGAAATGGATATACTGAATGCAAAAAAAGGAAAAATATATTCCGTATAATAATTGCGTAAAAATTATGAGAATATAATATAAATATTTGGAAACTATGTGAATGTTAAAACATATAATTTCCATAAAGCTTCATCTAATAAAGTAAATTTTCCGAATGATTAAGTTAACTGGGATATGGTTTTACTATTTTTGACATTTTAAGCAGATAGATCCCTATATGTAGTATATATGAGTAAAATAACAATGGGAGCACCATTTCTAGTCTTAGACTAAAAAAAATTACTAGGATTCCTGCCTCCTCTTTGGCCAAAAATGTAATTCCGTATAGTATATATACTATACTACTAATAAAAACTCACCCCTACCAAATTTGGGTCTACTGGTGAAAAACTTTCTATCTATATATATGCTTATATTTTTCGGCTATTTTTAAATATAAAATTGTATATAAATACATGAGCTCTATAGTACCTAGAAACAATCTCAGGATATGGGACCACTAAACACTCATCTAGTCATAACGGCTCTGCTCAGGATGTACTTACGTAATATAATAAATAATAATATAATTTTTGCGATAAAACTATATCTAACTACATGGCTTATTATTTAAAAAGTGCGTCTGAAATTTACAACCAAATTAACATTAAGTTTTGTCCGATATATTATCTGAAGAGGTTATATATGATGTTTATTTTTGGCATACGCCTTATCAGTATAGGCAGTAGGCACTTTTATAACAATAGCAGAAAAGGTGCTACTTATATTGTGTATCGGCTGCCTCTATAATAATTTTGTTATCTTTAAATATTTATTGTATATATAGAGACTCAAATTTTGAGTTATTTTCAAAAATTTTAAAATGGACATCAATATGTTATGATAAGATAAGAAGGTTTTTTTTATTTTGACGTATATATGTTTTATATAATTAGATAGACGATATAGTTTATAATTTTGGATTTTAAATGCAAAATCGTTGCACTCTATAGTTGAATCAGATATATGGAGACAGTTGCGCTATATAGACAATATTATAGGTTTAAAGATTATATGATTGATTGATTTGTACATTTTCATCGACATTACTTTTTTGTGTGTATACGAGTTAAAATTCGATGCAAAATTACATGTAATTCTTAAAAAAAAACACTTAATACCAATTAAGAGTACCTTAAAACTAGATAAAGTCATGTATAGAGATGATGAAAGAATTTCAAATATATCCACTATATCAGTGATTTCAGTGTTGCGTGTTTTCCTTTCGGTAGGTTCACAGAGAGAAATGTATCGGTAAATTCAATAAGATTTAGCTAACACAAGATTGTTCTGATTAATATTTTACTACTGATTTTTAGGTAAGTGCGGTCTTACTTTTTGAGTGAACCTATTTTTTTAATTACAATTATACGTGATAGCCTATTTGAAATTATTTGTAATCGCAAAATTCATTATCCAATTTCAGGAGAATTAATCTATATTTTTAATAGATATCTCTAAATAACTTGCATAATTGAATAATATAGAAGTGTAATCTACATATATCTTTTATTAAAACGACTTCATGAATACAGTAACAGATAAAAATATTTCTTATCGAAAATGTTTGATAACAGTTTCAAATAAAACAACGATGGTTTGTGTATTTTCTATTAGTGCAAAATTCGAGAAGAAGTAGCAAAGACATTATGAAGGTCGCAATAGTTTTATTCGCTTTGGTTGCTGTAATTTCAGCAAATGCTCTACCCAGAGTACGGCCAAGCCGAACATCATCCATTAGAGATGGACTTAAGCCAGAATTTATGGAAAATCGTATTATTAGTGGAGATATTGCTCAACCACACGTAGCTCCGTACATGATTTCATTGCAAAGTGCAGGAACAATCACCATATATCATTTCTGTGGTGCTTCACTCATTGGTGTTTATTGGGTATTGACGCAGCTTCACATTGTACAGCTGACTTTTTAACAGTATTCATCTTGTTTTTGCTGGTGCTCATGATTTTGCTACCATCGAAGCATCACAATTAGTACGTGAAGTACATTTGGACCATACATGACTTCATGAAGGATACACTTATGATGTAGGACCACATGACATCAGGATCATTTATTTTAAAAAGAGAAATAAAATAGAGATATACACAGCGTTTATAGGGAAATTTATTCAACACTTAAATAATCCTCGAAAATATAGCTTGTTTTAGTACGAAAATAAATTATTAACGCATCCCGTCCTGTAGTATTTCTTGACTGCACGCAAATCGAAATAAAAAGATAAAAATAAAAACAACACAAATGTTATAGTATTTACTTTTTATTTTCTTAATACAATTTAATGGAAAGCAGATCGAATATTTTCGATCCATTCAATGTAAGCACTAACACGGACATAAATTGATGGAGCACCAACTCCACCGCATGGTGTCCATACCCACGATGCTATGCCGACTTGTTCGTTACCTTGTGCAACAGCGCTACCTGAATCACCGAAACATGCCGAAATTTGACCACCAAGCGGGCCTGTGCAAACATTATTTTCATGAACTGGCCCCTCGAGACCCCATGTGGCTAGGCATTCTTCAATGGGAACGATTGGCTTAGTTACTGTATGTAAAACGGTTGGGTATTCATCGACGGGTTGACTAATGCTTCCCCATCCGAAAAGAACCACGTCTCCAGAGTGAATGGCACCGGCTGCTGGTAGATTTATTGGCACAACAAATTGATTAATTAGGAAAGCATGTGCGATATAAATAACACTGATATCGTGTGGTCCAACACCACCATTGTAATCTTCGTGGATCCATGTAAGAGCTCGATTCACTTCACGTAATTGTTGTGTTTGTTCAGGCAAGCCAGCAAAATCATGTGCACCAGCAATAGCATGATTAATACCGATTGTAACAAATTCAGCCGTACAGTGGCCAGCTGTCAAAATCCAATTGGCTGCAATAAGTGAACCACCACAAAAATGAGATGTGGCGATAACTCCTCGTCGCAATGAAATCATATATGGTGCTGCATTTGGTTGAGCAATTTCGCCTCCGATAATACGATTTTTCATTAATGTTGGCTTTAGGCCATCTCTAATCGATGATGTTCGGCTTTGTCGTACATTTGGTAAAATATTTGCAGACACTACAGCTATAAGAGCTAATAACGCTATAACCGCAGACTTCATATTGAATTTGGCACTAATCAAAAATTCGCAAAAAAACGTGTTTTTATTCAGAAATCTTATCGATCATTTTATTTAATTTATCGATAACATTATCCAGAACATTGGACCGTACACAATAAGTTAGCAATATATAAGTATATAGATAATAATTTTTTTTTTAACTTTAACCAATTTTTAACAATTATTACTTACAATTATTGAAAATATCTATAAGATAAGGTAATGTAGTGTTTTTTAGACAATCCAGTTTATAAGATTTATAATCATCACTTAAAAAATATTTGTTAAATCGAAATATTATTATCTACATCCGGTGTTTTTCGAATAGTAATTAGAATTATTTAAAATATATGACTAGACTCAAATAGACATACTAATATATTAAGAGACATCAATCTTTTTGGTGAACTATTTTTTAAAATAAGTCTTAGCAGATGAAAACAACCATAATTTGAGATAATTTTTTATTTTGTACAGCAAAACATATTTATATTATAGTTATATCAATAATTATTCACCACTAGATATTTTTTTTCACTGAGCAGATCAAAAGTGCAAAACTTTTTATAAAGTAGTAAATCAGGGGAAGGTTAAAAATAAAACAAACCAAATGTTACAGTCTTTTCTTTTTATTTTCTTATTACAATCTAATGGAAAGCAGATTGAATATTTTCGATCCATGCAATGTAAGCACTAACACGGACATAAATTGATGGAGCACCAACTCCACCGCATGGTGTCCATACCCATGATGCAATACCGACTTGTTCGTTACCTTGTGCAATAGCGCTTCCAGAATCTCCAAAACATGCAGAAACTTGACCGCCAAGTGGTCCTGTGCAAACGTTATTAACATGAACTGGTCCATTAAGACCCCATGTGGCTAAGCATTCGTCAATTGGAACAATTGGTTTGGAAAGTGTATGTAAAATGGTTGGATATTCATTGATGGGTTGACTGATGCTTCCCCATCCGAAAAGTACGACATCTCCGGAGTGAATGGCACCGGCTGCTGGTAAATTGATTGGCACAACAAATTCAGTGATAATGAAAGCTTCTTGAATATGAATGATACTGATATCATGTGGTCCTACATCACCATTGTAATCTTCATGAATCCATGTATGGTCTAAATGTACATCACGTACTTGTTGTGATGCTTCGGTGGTAGCAAAATCATGAGCACCAGCAATAGCAACATTGATGCCAACTGCTTGAAAGGCATCTGTACAATGACCAGCTGTCAATACCCAATTAACACCAATGAGTGAAGCACCACAGAAATGAGATGTGGTGATTGTTCCACTTTGCAATGAAATCATGTATGGAGCAGCGTGTGGTTGCGCAATCTCTCCACCAATAATACGATTTTCCATAAATGCTGGCTTAAGTCCATCTATGATGGATGATGTTCGGCTTGGCCGCACTCTGGGTAGAGTATTTGCTGAAATTAAAGCAACCAAAGCGATTAAAACTATTGCCACCTTCATCGTGTCTTTGCTGCTTCTTCTCAAATTTCTCACTAATAAAAAATGCACGAACCGTCGATGTTTTATTTAAAATTCTTATCAAACATTTTCAATAACCAAAAATTATCTGTTGTTGTATTCAGGAAATCATTTCGTCAAGAGATATATATATGTAGATTATACACTTCTACTTATATCATTCAATTATAAAATTTAGTTGACATTTTCCGCAGGCGGAAAATAGAAATAATTTTATTACTATTCAAAGAGTATATCGGATGGCACTTAACTAAAAATAATTTTTTAGGTGATGATTAGAAAATCTTATAAACTGCAGGATTTAATCAACAGCATATTAGATATTCTTTATATATTCGCCGAGTATTTATTACTTATGGTTAATTGTTTTCGATATTGTTTGGGGAAGCATTAGACGTTGAATACCGAACCGTATTGCATACAGTTTCCAGACTTGTCGTTCTCATTGAATAATTACTAGTCAAATGGTGTTTCAATGAGCAAGTTCATTAAAATAATGTTCGCACAGGTTCACTTGGTGGTAAAATTCACATTTGCTGCACGATGCGTAGTTAAATATCAAGAGAAACATCCATAAGTATGATATAGAGAAATGTGTTCTAGAATTGTTGTAATTACAGCTCGGTTTCACACGTCTTTTTAAAAAATCATGAAAAAAGCTAGAAAAAAATAGAAAAAATAGAAAGCAACTCTGATACAAGATACATAACTTTGAAAACCAAATTTGCAAATCCGATACATTGCGCCTTGTTTAACAAAATACTAACCTTTGTTCTAAAACTTTTTTTTTCATCCTAGGCTTTTACTATTTACGGAAATAAAGTATGTGCGTCTTGATACACACAAATAATATAGGGTAACCCCGAAAGTCGGTAATCTAATATTAGTAAAAAAACAAAAATCGTAAATTTGTATGGAAGAATTGGTAGCGCCGGTTTTTATACTATCATCATCTATGAGAAAAAGATTCATTTTTAAAACTTAATAGTAGTACTCAATATATTTGCAGATGATTTATGCACACGTTTTAGAAATATTTGACCAATTCGAGGTCAAAATTTAATGAATTAGGCTAATTTTTTGCAGGGCTAAGTTTTAAAAATAGCAGTTTTTTTAAAGTGCTAGCAAGATTGCTCGCAAAAATTTTCTTTCATACTAAAATTGGGCGTCCTAATATACATATTAGACTGTCCGTTCCTTATATGAAAAAAATCAAAAAAACTTTATCCGATGTTATTCCAATTGTAATAAAATATACAAATTTAAAAGAAAATTAAAAAAAAATTACATTGTGCACTCGCTCAAGCGGCCTAAAGATTCACAAATTCATTTAAATATGCAAATTTTGGTTAATGTTCTCTTTTATCAGAACATAACCGTAGACCAATCCCCTTTAGGGGAAAGATGTTAAGGGAGTCCCCACAAACATTTTGTGTTTTGGAGTTAAGATAGGGAAATTGTTTTTAG
>JANSTW010050767.1:0-12642 GCA_027564275.1 Diadocidia ferruginosa
GTCACCTATTATCACCAAGTCATAGCATGCCATTTTTTAATGATCTTCGATGATAATGTAAAAACGATCTCAGCAAAAATTTAAAAATTTGCTCTAAGTTGATAAGGGTGCGAATAATCGGATACTCATAGAACGATTTTTAGTTCATCTAGGGGTCCCCTATATAAAAATTTTGAATCACCCTATGTTACCAGCCGACTTAAGTTTTGACTGAAATATGACAAATATAGGGTAAGTGAGATAGTACAAATTCAATAGTCTGCCATTTGGCAATTGATAAGTTCGAAATGATTTTGTTTATTTTTGTTATATTGAAAATTTAATAATTATTTAATTAAAAATTCAATTTTTTTTTTAATAAATGTATTTTTTAATATAAATATATTTCCAAAAAATGCACCTGCTATAGTAGTTGGCACCAGTGGAAGGGCTGTCAGATATCAAAATTACAAAGGTGCTAGCTTTTATTTATAAGACTGGCTGCCTTAAAGGTTAAATAACATAAAGTGGGAGAGCACAATGGACAATATTGTCTAAATGCCCGTTTTACATTGTACTTGTCACCCTCTAAAAAAAAGGAGTAAAAGCGGGCTCAAAGGAGTAAAATACTGCCGCTGTAAGTGTAACCCTATTAAGATTTTTTACGGAAGTTTGACCCTTCCTCTTCGTTTATATTATATCGGAATTGGCCAAAATTTGGTGGAGGTAAGTATTTAGTAATTTGTAGTTCTGGTATTGCATTTGGAGTGTCTAAGTCAAAGGTAAAAGGGGGCTCCCATACGATTTTTTTTAAATGGTTAGTACACATAATCCAGAATTTTATTTGGAGTTTCTATGTCAAAGGTTAAGGGGGCTCCCATACGACTATTTTTTTTGTAAAAAAATAGGAGCGTATTAAGAAAGTTTTTTACCAGTAGACGGATTAATTTTGGTAGGGGTCAGTTTTTAATATTGTCTTACTCCTGAATTTTATTTGGAGTCTCTAGATCAAAGGTTAAGGGGGGCTCCCATACGACTATTTTTTTTTTTGTAAAAATCGCCAAAAAATATGAGCATATTAAGAATGTTTTTACCAGTAGACGGATTTGACTAAATTTTTATGGGAATGAGTTTCTAGAGGTCCCATACTCTCGAATTGAATTTGGAGTTTTTAGGTCAAATGTTAAGGGGGGATCATATGATCATATGACTTTTTTTCTAAAAATGTTTGAAATATATGATCATATATAGAAGGTTTTTTACCTGTAGACGGATATGGTGAATTTATGGTATGAATGAGTTTTTAGTGGTCCCATACTCTCAGATTGCATTTGGAGTTTTTAGGTATAAGGTAAAGGGATGCTGTCATAGATTCTTTTTCTAAAAATGATCGAAAAATATTAGTATATATATTATATAGAAAGATTTTACCAGTAAACGGATTAGACCAAATTTTGGTATGGGCCAGTCCCATATGATTTTTTTTTAAATGACCGAAAAATGTCAGCATATATAGACAGTTTTTTATTCGTCGACGGATTTGGCCAAATTTTAGTAGAGGGATAAGTTTTTAATGGTCTTATACTTTAGAATTGCATTTGGAGTCTGCGTAAGTGAAATATAAATTGGGCTATACAATACTCTGGAATTCCACTCGGAGTCACTAGGTTAAAGAGGAGGGGCCTCCATCTGATCTTTTGTTCTTGTAAATATCTATTAGTTCAAACCTTTTGTTCAAAAAGTCTAACTAAAAGAGGATGTTTTGGTTTGTTATAATGATAAAATATAGTAAAAGCAGCATCCCAGTTATACTGGGGCTCTCGGACCGATTTTTTGGTTAAACAAAAAAAGATGCAATTATCATATTTGGGTATATATGTGTAATATAGATATATTTATTGCTTATATTTTTAATTTTTGTGTGTCAATTATATGTATTTTGTTATAAAAAAAATCTCATCGGGGTTTCACATCTGTAACCACCCCCCCCCTAAATACGCCACTGCCATTATTAGTTCTGATCATAAATACAGGCCGACCACTCAAAAAACCCAAAATAAAAACAAAAAAATTAAATTTTCAGCCAAAAAACAACAAGAAAAAACCAATGATGAACTAACTAAGTCACTGATACTTGTCAAAATTAAAATTTATTGTTTAAAATAGCAAACATTGTCTCAAAAGTAAGTCCTGGCGTTATATGCGGTGTCAAAATAATGATTTTTTGTGGGTCACAGTACTACGTTTGCTTTACTCCATATAAATGACGACATTGTTATAGGTTTTGATCAAAGAATGCTAACTGCGATGGTCCTTCTGGATTTTTCTAAGGCCTTTGATCGCATTGATCATAATCTACTTCTTGTTAAACTGCTTAATGTCTTTGGTTTTTCTAATACTGCACTGTCTGACTGATCGTAAGCAATGTGTTTCTTTGGGCAATTGTTTATCGTCTTTTAACCGTAATGTGAGCGGGTGCCTCAAGGATCTATTTTGGGAGCCTTACTTTTTAGTATATTTATTAATGCCCTTCCATCTACATTGCCGTCTATTTGCTGACGATGTTCAAATTTATTTAACCTTTCCCGCTAAAATGTTAACTAACAGTATCGTCTATTACCTCGTTTCGATTGCACTGAGTTCAAAGCGTGTTGAGATATCGTTGAGTTAATAACATGGCGACTAACCCCGGTCGTTTCCATTAGCAGCAGGTTAGCGCAAAAATGTATTATTATTTATAAAAAAAAATTCGAGCAGTAAACATTAACAAAATTTTATAATAAATGAATTTAATTAATTTTAAAATAGTTTTTCTTCGAAAAATTTAAGAATAATTTTTATTTCTGCATCAGTCACAAATTTTACTTGCTGCTGCTCAGTTTTCGCCATTTTGTTTATCTATATTTTGACGTGTAGAACTCAACTCGACCGATTTCGTGGAGTTGAAATAAGTTAACGAAGATCTAACTCGACTACGGTTTCCATTGGTAATTTTGTGTTGAATAGGGCTTGATACACGGTATATGTAAACGATGACATGTTAAGAGTTAGTGGTTGGGCGAAGGCTAACAATTTAAATGTTGAAAAAACTCAAGCTATTATTTTTAATAAATATATCAACCTTTCTGATATTACTATTCCCTAACGATGTAGCTTTGCTTTACTCAAATAAAGTTGTTAAGCTTGGTCTTGTTATGACTAGCACAATTAAATGGAACGATCATTTTAAAACTGTTACAGTAAAAGTCTTTTCTAAGCTGCGTTCTCTATATCTGCAAAGTCATATCACCCCACAAAATTCTCGCTGTAAGTTAAGTCACTTCTTTTGCCTTTGTTTACGTATTGCGATGGTGTGTATTCTTCCTGCTTGGATTCTGAATGTAAGCGACTGCTGAGCAAAACGTTCGATGCGTGTTGTAGGTATGCCTTCGGGATTAAGAGATTCGATAGTGTTTATGTTTTTCGAAGCAACATCATTGGCTGTGATCTATTCAAGCATTACGACTTTCGCGCATTGATGTTTCTCCACAAAATTATTATACGCAATATTGTTCAGGACATTAGTTCTTGTATATTTTTTTTTAATAAACTATAACATCCTCACCGATTTTTTTGCCAATTTGACTAATATGGTTAATAAATTTCTATATATGTTACATTTTATAAAACAATTTCTTTCTCTTTCAACCTAAAAACTTCAAAGTCATGGAGGTCATATAGAAGTCATGGAAGTCATATGGAAAATGGAAGTCATATGGAAGTCCGAGTGGAAGTCAGTGGGACAAATATTTTTCAAGTGATTACTTCCTCGGTTTTTTAATGGTTTAAGAGATTTTTTTTTGAGATCGTCTACATAAAAATTGGGACTTTGGTACTCTGATCTGATTATGCAGGATGTTTAAGGACTTCTTAGTGGATAAATGAAAAAAAATTGAAAAGGTTATTAATTCGGCACATTTTTTTTTACGAAGTTTGTACGTTTTGAGTATTTTTTTGGCATGTAAGAAAAACATCCTTTTCATTGGGGGCTTGCAAAATAGTGAGATTGCTTCAGAAGACCGTTTAATTCGTTTGTTTTTTCATCTAAATCGGTTAATTTTAGTGTTTTGAGAAAATTTCTATACAATCAAAAATTATCAGAACCACTTGACCGCCCACACAAATCTTGTCTTTGGTCATATAATATCAATTTTAATTTATTTGAAGAAAAACATATACACAACCTATAGATTTTTTTACGTTTATTTTTAACAAAAAGCCTGCAATGTAATAATAATAATATAAGTTATAAATTATTAATTTTAAAAAAATAATCTTAAATTAATAGTAATTTTTACTGTTGTTATTTATTCAAACGCGATATTCCATATTTTATATATATAAAATCTAAATCACACAAATTTAATATTATTAAAATATAGAAGAAAAAATTTATTAAGTTAAATATGTTGAAAAAATATTTTTATGTTTTTTTATTTAAATATTTTCGTTTTTCACGTAAAATTAACAGAATTTAAAAAAAATTAATATAGAAAACGTGTTTTGTAAAACATCTATTTCTAATATTTATTAATAGCTGCAACAATTAATTCAAAATTTAAACAAATTATATGCAGAAAAAAGTTAAAAAATTTCAAAATAAATATTTATTAAAAGAGTACTTATGAATGGGCGTCTTACTCCTTGCACGCCAGTCACTAAAAAAAACTAAAAATTCAAGAGGGTGTTTTTAAGTACTGTCTTAATAAATTTATATTTTTTTATTATAAAATTACAAATAGCCAAAAAAATATATTTTAATATTCAAATACAATTTAAATATGCATTAAGTTTGCTTATTCTTTCTACGATATTAAAAAAAGAGAGTTAAAAATCATTTTAAAAATTTCTAAATATTTTTGAAAAAATATTTTCAATTCTCTTAATATTTAATTTAGAATAATAAATAGGTATAATCTGTGGGGATATTCAATCACAAAATTGTTTAAAAATAATTATTTAACATATAGTAAATCGATACAATTGATTTGGATAATAACAAATATATTAAAATCTAATTTAAATATTTTACGTATATAATTAAAAAAAACAAGAAGAAATTTGTCCTTTTAAAAGTATCACAAATATTCTCAAAAATTCGAAAATATTCTTATAAATTAAGGGAAAACTCAAAAAGTTGCGTATTTAACAAAAAGCTAAATTATTTTTCTAAGTAATAAAATGTGTTTTCGGATTTAAAAAAAATAAATTGCAAACAAATAGTTAATTAGGTTTCGCGTAATAAAATACAACAATTTTTAAATGTTTTAATTTTTTAAATAAAAATCGCAGAGTACTCATGCTTGTTTCATTCAAATATTTATACATTAGAGATTTGAGGTGCCATATTGAATCCGCCATTTTGAGTTTAACAAAAAATTGCTAAACAATCTTAAAATTTTGGAGTCATTTTGATTTTTTTTTTAAATAAAAAACACAGTCTTTACGTTTGTTTCATACAAATATTAATTTATTTAAAAATTTTAGATGCTATATTGAATACGCCGCCATTTTGAATTTATTTAAAAAAAATCTTAAAATTTCGGAGTCAATTTGAAATGTTTCTATTTTTTTTTAATAAAAAACGCAGCGTCACGCTTGTTTTATACAAACATTAATTTATTTAAAAATTTGAAATGCCATATTGAATACGGTATTTTGAATTTATTAAAAAAAAAATACTAAAAAAATCTTAAAATTTCGGAGTCATTTTGAAATTTTCTAAGACCCCATACAAATACTAAAATATTTACAGATTTAAAGCGCCCCATATTAATTCGGTCATATTGAATTTATTTAAAAAACATTTATTTATTTCAAAATGGTGGATATCAAGATGGCACCTCAACTATTCAAATTTAATTTGTGTGAGACAAGTGTGGTATTTTTGATTTGAAAAATTTAAAAATTGTAAAATTAATGAATTTCAAAATGTCAGACATGAAAATCGGCTACCTCAAAATCCGCTTTATGATAATATCTCATTTTACACAATTCAAACTAATTATGTTGAATTTTGTGTAAATTTGAGGAACTCTGCGAGTTAATTTAATTTTTTTTATTAAAATATAATAAAGTTTGCAAGTTAAAATTTGGTTTTTGTAACGTTTGTAGTTATAATTAATAGATAATAATGATAAATTCAGACAACTTTAGAATAAATTATTGTCAATTGTATGTAAGTGAAAAAATTATATCAATTCATCACATCAATATATTAATTATATTGAGAAAAAAAAACTTAAATCTACACAAAATGCAAATATTTACAATAAGTTATTTACAAAATAGTCAAATAAATTTTATTTTAAATAAAAATATAACAAAAGTTTATTCAAGTGAGGCGGTAAAAATTCTACACGCGTTTTATCAAATTGTTGCCATGTTTTTATGTTTACTCGCTTGTTTGTTTGTCCGGTAGAAATTTTGCAATCGATTTTCAACTGACTTCCAGACTAGCTAGACATATTTTGCAACATTTAGACTAATTCTTCATACTAGTTTACTAAGAATGAATTCAATTCTAAACAGTTTAATAGAAGTCAACATGTTCTGAGTGTTTTTAAGATTCGAAATTTCTTTAACTCTGGTTTTTTGTCCGGTAGAAATTTCGCAATCGATTTTTAACTGATTTCCCGACTAGCTAGACATATTTTGAAATATTTAGACTCATTCTTCATACTAGTTTACTGAGAATGAATTCAATTCTAAACAGTTTAATAGAAGTCAACATGTTCTGAGTGTTTTTAAGATTCGAAATTTCTTTATAAATTGTCGGGAAGTCAGTTGAAAATCGATTGTAAGATTTATCCGGCTAAACAAGCATGGCAAAATTGGATAAAACGATCGTAAAATCTTAAACTGTTTTCTTATATCTTTGAAATAGACACATTCAAATAAGCTTTTGTTATTGAGGTTTAAAAAAAATATTTTTTTTTTAAATATTATCCTTGTTTTTTTGTATAGTAAAATGAGTAGTTATATAATTTGAAAATTTAAAACTATTTAAAAAAAATGTAACTCTAACTTCCTCCATCACTTATAAATAAAATTTATTAAATAGTTTTATTAAATTTAAAAAGAGATTGAATGAAAAGATTTACAATTTAAAAAATTTAAAATAAAAAAAAAGAAACAAAACCACCAAATGTAAAATTTATATTAATAACGTTAGCTACTATATTATTAGCATTCAATCTTTATTCAAAACTAAAATTAATTCGAATTGACAGTTTAAAGCTGAGTATACGACGATTGTTGTTGAGGTGGTGGTGGTGGTGGCAGTTGTTGTGTCGAGTAAATGTAATTATCACGATTTATAAACGCCTGTTGGTCGTCGTGTTGATGTGATTGTTGTAAGAGCAGATGATTTTCATCGGTGGCCAATTGCATTAGGGCCATCGCACCCAACCACTTTCGATTTCCAGTACTTGGTGATAGAATGTCGGTGGTTTTTTCATGGTGCGGCTGATCTACAATATTCGGTTCTGTAAATGACGCATTTGGATGGTTTGAGTAGAAATTGTTTTGTCGTTGGTACGTTGTGTCGGTAAGTGGCATTGTTCGATCTCTACTGGCGACCATTAGAACAGTTGGTCGCATTTGATTTGGATTGATAAAAGTTTGAGGTAATTTTTTTGGTGACAAAATAACATTGACGGAGGTTGAGATGTGATCCAATGGTTTCGCCAAATCGTCTTGCCAAGCATCCCTCAACCACTTCTTCTTCGGATTAAACGTTGAACTAGCCGGTGCCTCAGATTCATCCTCTGACAGTTCATCATCCTCCTCCTCTTCTTCTTCCTCTTCACCCTGGCTCTGTGGATCTGTCCATTGTATTATTTTTGGATTAGCTTTTATTTTTGGTGCTATTGGACTAGCCTCTAGGCCGGCATTCATATCTAATTCTACCATAAGTCCTTTACGACTTTTGTACGGATTACTTGGCGTACTTGGGCATTCTTGTTCAGTGCTGCTTACATTCTCATTATTGTCTATCACTTGTTTGGATCTTTTCGGCGTTTTTCTTGTTGGCGTACGGTCCTCCTTTTCCATACGGTATTTTTCCAGCCATTTTGTAACTTCGCCGTTTGGTTCGGCCAACGATTGTATGACAAAGTCATCGCAACGTTTTAGCTGATCGTACGGATGATCGGGACAATGTCGATTGGCATGGGTGAAACGTTGTTGACACAATTGTGCTGAGCATATGAATGGTCGTTCGCCAGTATGCAAACGTTGATGAGTTTTCAATTGTCCACTTTGTGTAAACGCTCTTGAACAGCCAGGATAGTCACAGGGATACGGACGCTCGCCTATAAAAATCGTTTTTGCACCAATTAATAAAAGGATAACAATTTTTAACAAAAAATGTACTAATTGCATAACTTACTTGTGCACACACGCAAAAAAATTTGTTTGTTCAAATAAAATATACAAAAGCTTGTTAGTTGCACACAAAAAAATAATCAAAACTTAAAATAAAATAGCAAATAATTATTTACACCAAAAATACCAAAAAATAATTTTTACAAACTAAAATTGGACAAAATATTAGTTTCTAACCCAGTACCTATAAGGCAATTTTAATTAATTAAATGAACTATATGATTTTTTCTTGACGTCTTTTAATCCACAAATAAATTTTTTTTTGTAAATATGAAAATCCCAGTTTTTTTTAATGTAACCCTAGGATGCATACGTGGGGTCCATTAGACCCGACAGAGCCAATATAGAGCGGTTTAAATTAAATAACTCGTTTTTTCCTCCAATTTTTCGATTCAAAACAAAAATAGTTTTCAATTTAAAAAATCCCATACATTGCAAAAAAATTAATCCTACGAACAATAAACAACAAACATAAGCTTACATAAGTTAGATTGTTCGTCTATTTTAGGACATTAAACCGATTTATATTACCAACAAAACTAACTGGTGCAAAGGTACCAGTTGTGGGCAGCTGTTTCAATGATTGGCATCCTTTTCGAAATTATTTCTGATTTCCGAAAATGATTTCCGTGATTTCTGATTTTCGAGATTTCCGAAAATGATTTCTGATTTCAGCAATGATTTCTATTTGCCGAAATGATTCCTGTGATCTCTGAAAATTATTTCTAATTTCTGAAAAGATTTCCGTGAGTTCCGAAAATGATTTTTAATATCCGAAATAATTTCCGTGATTTCTGATTTTCGTGATTTCCGAAAATGATTTCTGATTTCCGCAATGATTTCTATTTGTCGAAATGATTTCTGTGATTTCTGAAAATTATTTCTCATTTCTGAAAACATTTCCGTGAGTTCCGGAAATGATTTTTAATATCCGAAATTATTTCTGATTTCCGAAATAATTTTCGTGATTTCTGATTTTCGAGATTTCCGAAAATGATTTCTGATTTCAGCAATGATTTCTATTTGCCGAAATGATATCTGTGATTTTATGAAAATTATTTCTCATTTCTGAAAAGATTTCCGTGAGTTCCGAAAATGATGTTTAATATCCGACATTATTTCTGATTTCCGAAATAATTTCTGTGAGTTCCGCAATGATTTCTATTTGCCGAAATGTTTTCTGTGATTTCTGAAAATTATTTCTCATTTCTGAAATGATTTCCGTGAGTTCCGAAAATGATTTTTAATTTCCGAAATGATTTATGATTTCCTAGAATGATTTCCCATATTTTCCGAAGTGGCTTCACCTCGTCTCACACAATGTTAATGGTCGCAGCTATAATGACGTTGTGCTTCGAAACTCAGTAGATTTAGACAGCACACTCCGAGGAGATAACCACTTACGGAAATCATGGGACAAATTATTTCGGAAATAATTTCAGAAATCACGAAAATCATTTTGGAAATCAGAAATCATGAGACAAAATTTTGTCTATTGGTATCGATTTCGGCACAGTCATTCAGTTTTACGTTTCCTGAGGAAACAGTTACTTATTATTTTGACTCAGTTAGCTGTCACGGAGATGAGGAAGGTTCTTGTTTTTCTCAATTCAATTAGGTAGATCGTAGATCTCACGGGACTGGTTGAAATGCACTTTACCGGCGCTTTCAGCAGGAGCTCCCTACCCCCTATAATGTAGGGGACCTCTCCCCGAGTCAACCCATATATTTCGTTAGTGGGGGAAACCTCCCACTAGGGCAGACAAACATAACCTAAAAAATGATAAAATCAAAGGGGGGAGGGGGCTTCAACTGAAAGCGCCGGTAAAGTGCATTTTTCGAGGCATTTTTGCCCTAACTTATTTTGTTATTCGGAGTTTTTTTCGTTTCTTGTGGTATCCCAAGATTGCTAATTGAAGTCTAGTTAGTTTGTTTTTTGTCTGGAATTGCTACTGTAACCAACCAACCAAGACGTTAGAAAAAAATAAAAAAAATAATCGCAAGTGTAGCTTGCTGGCTTATAAATAGGTATTTAGTGATAAAACTAAATATTGTTTAAAGACCCGCTAATATGACCAACTACTACGAATTTTTTGATATTTTTTTACAATTTTGGGTTTCATAAATTTATGAGATTAAGACTCGGATTAAGATTAAGTTTTATAAGATTGTTTTATAACAAATAAATAATAATGAAAGTATAGATGATAGTTTGGTTAGGTGGACTTTAGTGATAAAACATAAAATGTTATTGCGATAGAAACTATTTAAATAAAAACTACAAAACTCTAGAAATATTTAATTTATCGCAATCGAAAGAGTTTTAAATGTTTTATTTATTTTTGTTATTAATTTTTATTTTAAAACAAAAATATTCTCATAACACGCTGAGGTTATTAACATTTGATTTGTGTTTTTTTTAAATAGTCAACTTTTTTTTACCTGTCGTTTGCAAATTATTATAGAAATATAAACCTGAGCCACTCTACCGAATGTGTGGTGTATAAAAATGATGTTGCAACGCATAGCCATTTAAATGTAATAAAATATACAAAATTAAAAACCCAAAAAGTTGTATGCGGTGTTAAAGAAGCGAAGAATGAATGGAATAATAAAACAATAAAAAAGTTTGATTTTTAAACACACTGCGATGAGATGATCGAGGAGCTGCCTCTGTGTATATATATAGAAAAGCCACAACAAACATTTTTTTTCTCACAAAAAAAAAATATTACAAAATAAGAAGCAACATGTAAACACAAAAATGGCGTCATTTAAATGGCCAGGTGAGGATGATGATGAAGAGTTAGCAAAAAAAAAATTAGTTAAATCCGTTTAACCCATAAATTACATAGAATTATTAATGAAACTAAATTATTGGTAGCTAAAGATTAAACATTGAAATATGTTAGAATTCTATAGGTTAGACACTAAAAATAATTAAAAAAAAAACACAAAAAACTACCTGTATGAGTTCGCAAGTGTGCTTGCAGAGACTTCTCTCTGGGAAAGACACGATTGCAGTATCCACATTTGATGGCTGACGGTGAAGTAGATCCTTCTATCATTAATGTGGTTAGAGCTTCTGACCGAGGTCGGCCTCGACGATTCTCACGACATTCCTGCAAAGATTGTCGCGATACAAATTCAGGTGATCCACACGAACTAACTGGGCTCAATGAACCATCTAGCCAATGATTGTTCCACGGTGAAATTGTCGAAACGGTACTATCACTGCCCGGTGGACTACTTGCTAACGATGCAAGAGTTCTTACACGTTTCGGCGTATTTAAGGCCATAGTTTTATTCCGTTTTTGTCGATTTTTTATTTAAGAATTTATTAAAATACGAAAACACGCACGCAATACACAAAAATCACCTCCAGTTGCACTGTAAAATGAAGCCAATTTTTTCTATAAATATTTTTATTCAGCAAGAAGCCGCCAATCGCCATTTTTTTTTTAGTTGGATGCACGCGCGCATTTTGACATAACGCGGCGAAAATTCAAATGAATGCGTTTAGTGATACGGATTATTCATTAATAAAAATTCACAATAGTGACGTCTGCACAATTTTTAAGGTTATATTTGAATTGAATGTAACACAGCTGCGATTTTATTGTTTACATTTTTGTACAAATAAATTTAATTAAATTCATGTGAAATTTTAGCGTAATGTTTAGGCTAAATAAATTACAATTAATTCTATCAAACGTACAGAAATGTACAAATTGCAACATTCGACCGGCGGGACTAAGTAGTCGGCAAGTTTTGAAGCAAAGCTGGCGCCATCGATCGTATAAGGCAGCAATTTTGGAGGAATTTGATAAACCTTTGGTTGTGACACGAATTAAGAATGATACACCTCTGGGAATGTCTATGGTAAATTTATGTTCTAAATAATAGGTTAAATTTCGATTACATTGAAAAATGTACAAAATTTATAGATAATTCTAACCTCAATGGAATCCACTAGGAAAACGGTGTCCCATATGATTCCCAAAATTGGTAGCGCTTATGGGGCCCCAGTACCTAACTGATTCTTTCCCCTTGAAAACGGGGCCCGGAGAATCTACACTTTAGCGCTTATGGTCCCAGGCCCTATAACGGACGGTCCTAGACATCGAAAACCACTATAACTCTTGGCGTTACCCCCCACCCCGCCCCCCCCCCCGCCCTACCAGAAAGTAATATGGTCGGGGAACAACCGCGCCAGAGAGGCAGCGGGGGGGAGCA
>JANSTW010050778.1:0-12639 GCA_027564275.1 Diadocidia ferruginosa
TAATAAAAATTTTAGTAAATTGAGAAAAATTTATAAAATAAAATAAAAACATAAAAATTAATTAAAAAAAATGCGACCAAAATGGGACCCTAAAAAATGTTTAAAAAAAATAACAATTTAGTAAAACAAAGAAAATTAAACAAAATCAACGATTCTAAGGTAAATTTTTTTGCACCTTAGATATGATATTATTGATTTAGTTAAAAAACATAAATGTATTTAATATTACAAAAAATTGATATTAATGTAAGCCTTACTTAAATTTAGTCTTTAAAGGTTTATAATTATGACTTATTAACCCACTTTTATATTTGTAAATGCATTAAAATATTTAAACTTTACTTGTATTAAAGGCTGGTAAAAGTTCTATTGTTGGAGGAGACATTGAAGCATTTTGTTGGATAATATCATTGGCAAGAGTGTAACCACTTTTATTTTCTTCAATAACAACATTTCTTTGGTCTTAATTAAAATATATATATTTTAAACATGAAATACTTACTACCTTTGTACTTACTATTGTTATCATTATTTTTGTTTTCTGTAATAGCATCTTTATAATCAGTATTTTCATCGTACTTTGTATTACATTGTATATTATCATAGTAAGTTGCTTTGCGAAAAAAGCGCATAAGCCGAGGATTATCATATTGGCTTTCACTTAATAGTTCACACAAACCTTTATGCTAAAATAAATATTAAGATTGATTATTCAATGTTAAGAGATTTAAACAAGGCACAAAATCTAACCCCTTAAAAATAAAAAGAAAAATTATTTTTAAAACAATTATTTATGATAATTAATATCTTGTTAGCAATATTTTATTGTGAAAAATATTAAAACCAAATAACTAAACTATTTTGATATCTATTTATTTTATCTTGCTATTAAATTTATTTTACTATAGTTTTTTGCAGTTGCAAACTTTTTCAAATAATTCAAGTTTTAATTTCAACTAATAATTACTTTGCTATCAACAGATTCGAAAAAATTAACAGCTATGCAATTTGATGTTAAAAGACAAAGACGAATGCATTCCGAGTGTTGATCCAAAAATTTTGATCCTATCATAGCCCCAAAATACACAAATTCCGAAATCGCATTACTTTGGATTCCCATTAAACAATCTAAAATATTCTTAAAATGAAAGTTAAGACTGTAATAATATTTTTTTAAAAGTATTTTATATTTACAAATACGCAATTAAGTAGTAAAACAACTTTTTTTACTTAAATTGTTAAAAATTGAAATATATAAAATTAAAAAAAAAATTTTAATTAATTTTTTTTATTAAAATTAACAATGAATTAAATAATGTAAATATAAATTGTATACCTGAATCATCATAAATTATATCATGATATGGCGGTAATCGAGGTGGATTCATATAGGATCGTAAATCACCAAACCATTCTGTTGTCGTAAAACTATTTTTAAAAAATAAAACTTGTATGATAATAAAAAAATATATTCTTTGAATAATCATTTTAATAAACAATCTGAAAATAACGCTTTTTAAACAAAAAGTTATATTTAAAAATGATAAAATAATTTAAGTTAAATTAAGAATTTTTATCAAAAAGATAAATGATAAAAAAAAAATTAGTGCGCAAACAAAAAGACTTTTTTATGAAAAAAAAAGTAAATTTTAAAGAATTTCACAAAATGGAAACAAAAAAAAAAGTAAATTTTATAACAATAATAAAAAATAAACAACAAAGTAATATTTTACGTAAAAAAGCGTGTTAGTTTTATTGTTGTAAGAAATTTGATTAGTGAATAAAATTTTCACGACAATTGCTAATTTTATTGAACAACAAATCGTGACCAAAAGTAGAGACACCCTTTAATAAAAAAATTCAATTTTTTTATTTATTATACAAATATCAACTTTTTACACTCAGTATTTATTTTTTTAAATATAGTAACAAATCCTCTTTGAAATATACCAAAAATTTCTTAAATTAAAATTATTATTATTAACAAAAATTAAGAAGAATTTTAAATGTCCAAAAATGCCTTGGTCATAAGCAAAGACACCTGATTTTTTTCAATTAAAAAATAATTAATAAAAAAAATCATAAGTAATTTTTGCTGAAAAATGTCTTGCGGACATCCTGTATCCGTTGATATGATCAATCTAATTAAAAAACTTCATTACGATGATGGATTAAGCGTGAAAAGGATTGGTACTCAATTGAAAATGGATCACGGACATTGGTAAAATTTTGCGTCGTGAGAGAGCTCCAAAAGTTATTGGTCGGCCACGCCATTCTTCTCCAAGGTTCTAAAAATAAATTTATTTTAAATTGTACAAATATTATAAATTATTTTACCTTCATATATTATAGAACAGATAGACGACTATTGAGAGTTTCTCGAGAGAATCCATCCTTATCGTCGGAAAATATACTGAATCCAACTGCAAATTTGAGCTCTCGGACTGTTAGAAGACGATTAGTTGATAGTGGATTATTTGCTCATCGACCAGCGAAGAAACCATTTATCTCCAATAAAAATAAAAAAAGGAGATTAGAATTTGCATTGGAGCATCAACATTGGACCGTTGAAAATTGGACAAATATTTAGAGTGATGAGTTAAAATTTGAAAAAATTAATCAACGAACTCGTTTTAATCCAAAATATACGAAGGGCACTGTTAAATATGGCGGCGGTGTATATTTAGTAATCCTGACATTATCACCAACTTTAAATTTTGTAAGTTTACTACTCGTCTCATCATTGCCAAATAGATTATGATAGACTATTGATTTATTTATTGAATCGCTTGCTATATATGGCTTGATTCTAATAAAACGTAACTGACACAATATTAAATTTAAAATAAAAAATAAGTGTTATATATACGCAGAAGCTTTATAAAGTTTATTCCATGGCTGATGATGTAGTAGTAGACAGTAACAAACGAGCAATCATTTAAATTAATTTTGAGATGATTTAATGTACAAAGTATAAATTAATATATACATCAGTTTGTCATTCAATCTAACAGTTCAGCTGAAAAGTTCGTAAGATAACACATAGATGGTGCTACTAGTATTAAATCCATTTATTAGCCATAACCTTCAAAAGACACGCGTAGAAAGAAATTTGACCGTTATCGTACTATTCGTTTATGAGATATATAATTTCTAGTGAAGCAACTTTTGTTAGTGAAAATAAGAAAAAAAAAGGAATTTCGTGTGTATATAAAGCATAATTTTTTGCCGAAAAAATACTGTTGAATCTAAAGTTTGGCTTCATAAACATTATTTGGGCTCTGCACCAGGATAATCCACTATTGCGAGAAGTGATTTTCTAAGTTTAAACGCTGCGAAATGAGCACCGAAGACGAACCAAGCTTGCAGTGGCCGCCCCAAAGAGGCTGTTATCGACGAAAATATAAAAAAGTCCACAAAATAATTTTGGATAACCGCAAAATGAAGAGATAGTTGGACATATCGATAATGAATATTTGAGTATGCGAAAGCTGTCTTCAAAGAGGTTGCCGCTCGAGCTCAGAATTGACAAAACAACAACGAATTGATGATTCTGAGTAGTGTTTTAAGTTGTTCGATCGTAATAAACCCGCTTGCTTCGATATGTGACAATTGATATTAAATAATTTCATCCCGGAGTCTAATCGACAATCAGCCGAGTGGACTGCACGTAATGAACAGACTTCAAAGCGTGGAAAGACGCAAAATTCGACTGACAAGGTTATGCAGCATTCAGTATTTTGGGATATTCATCGACTATATTAAAAAACTACAAAAAATGATCATTACCGACTATAATGTAGCGTTATTGTAGCTTTTAAACGCCGAAATCTCGAAAAAAGGACCCATTTGAAGAAAAAAAAGTAAATTTTCATGACAATGCACCGTGTCACAAATCAATGTAAAAGATGGCAAAATTTAATGAATTCGGCTTCGAATTGCTTCCGCATCAACCATATTCTTCAGATCATGCCCTCAGGGACATTTTCCTGTTCTAAGATATCAAGAGAATGCTAGCAGGAAAGAAAATTTGCACCCATGAAGAGGTTATAGCTGAAACTGAAGCTTATTTTGAGGCCAAAGACAAATCTATATTCGTTGTCCCAAGATTTAAAAAGCTGATTGCTTAAGTCTTTCAAAACATTTTCCAGACTTCTAAAAAGATCGCTCTCTCTCTCTTAGGTTGCTTCAAGACTTCTAAAAACCCATTAAGACTCCCAAAATGACAAGTGATGTCTAAGCCTTCCGAATTTGATTATTTCAAGTTGTTCAAAATTGATGTTACGATCAATTGAAACTGCGGACCAAATGAGTAGGTATATATAAATTTCTATCCAGGGTTTATTATATATTTTATTGAAGAAGTGTAAACCACAAACTGGTGGTCTGTTTTTATGTTGCCAACACTATAAAAAAGAAAGGTTGTTGGATAATAAAATCTATAAACATATATATCTTCATCAAACGATATTTGAAGCCGCAGGATTTTTTTTATGATAATCTATTCGGTAATTTTACAAATGACACAGTGTTTGCAGTTTCAATTTTTAAATAAAATTGAATTTGATGTGTTTTTTATCATAAAAATAAAATTATTTTGATTAAGACTCGTTCGGTAAAAATAAAATATAATATAAGAATTATTGGAAAATATAGTTTGTTTTTAAACAAAAAATTCAGAAGCGTTAAAAGAAACTGTTTGTTTTCTTGTAAAAATGTAAACTATTTATCATATCAACACAATAATACGGATTAGATAAGTAGGTCTCTCCACCGCATCGACATTTTCATGTATAATAACAATTTTGTTACGCTCTGTTGACAACAAGATTGCACATTTTTTCACTATATTATTATTCGCCACATATAACATTTTAAGCGATTTAAATATATATGAGGAAACATTATTCTAGCTTGGGAGATGTATTCAATATGCTATATATATATGAGAAAGACTTTGTATTCACAAGAAAATATATTTTCATATAATGTATCTACAAACATATGCATTAGGGATGTTGATTTTTTTCTTGCAGCAAATATCCATTGGATTATTTTTTGTCATCATCATTTGGAAACATTTGGTCGTTTGAACCGCATATTATGTCGTAAAAAAAATTTACATCTCCGATTTGTTTTATTTTTTTCGGATTTTATATTGACGTATAAATGTTATACCGTTAGGCAAAATAAATGTAAATCAAAATAGTGAACCGCAAAAGAATTGATATTTTGTTCTAAACCATTTTATATGTGTCGTGTGTTTTTCTATAAATGGAAATTTGAAACACTTTTAGTCAACCTGAGATCAAACTAACCGAGTCACTACTTTTGGATCTTGAAAACGTTACATTAACTGCGCCATGCGGGTATTGTACCTTAAACTTTCATACCGGGATATTTTGTAAAGGGCTTTACATAATATGAGGATGTATAAAAGATGATAGCACAGTTCCAAAAAGCCATAGTTAGACCAATATTTGAACTTACGGCCTCTTGAGCATATAACGACGATAACCATTTCATAATCGACTTACATTATATTACGAGCAATCTAATATCTGCGTTGATGTCATATAGGTTAAATTAGGTCTTGACGAGACCTCTGTAGTTCAGGACCATAGCAATCGTGAATGTACAGTTAAGAAAAATTTTCGGTAAAACCAATGTTCGGGCTCACATCCTCTGAAGTACACAGCAACCACGCTGACCACTGCTCTATGCTGGACTTTACTATATTTGACGAATCCTATCGTTTTATTTCGTGGTGGATTATCGGCTTTACGTGACTTCCGATGTTCAGAACATCAGCAATAGTGAAAGTAAGGTGATAACACAGTTAAAAAATCTTCGGTTATACCAGGATTGAGACCAACAGCCTCTTGAGCACAAAGAAACGATGCTAATCACTGCTCCATGCTGTATACTTTACATTATATGATAAATACTATCCTTGTGTATACATTTTTACTATAGTATTCTCACTTTGAAAAGCCATCTATTGCATCGAAGCATAAACAGACGTATTTCAGAATGTTTGTTGTTGTTTTTAGGATTAAAGCCTTCTATTATTCTAGATATACAAAGATACTATATTCGTTGGTGATTCAACGTTTTTACGTGACCTCTTTTGAATTTCCGAAAAAACAATCGTGAATGAAAACTAATATAACAGTTGTTTTATTTGTTTGATTGTTTTAGTGTTCTGATGAGAAAAACGAAATTGTCTCCGAAACGTAACAATTTAAATTATAATAATGTAATTAAAACTGTTGGTGTTATTTTATTTAATATAAATAATATATGTTGATTACCTGAAAGGCTATAGTAATCATTTAATCAATGATACACAAATTTAATTTCCTCAAAAAAAACTCATTTTTTTGCAGTTTCACTAAATATGTATTTACATTGCGTTGATTTTTTTTTGGGAAAAACGAAACAAATTTGTTAACATTATGCTTGCAATATTTCCACCACACAAAAATTTATAGGTCCCTACACGCTTTCCGCACAATATATATATAGGCTGTATACATAATTTTTTATGTATGTCAAGTTATCATTATAAACATTAAACTTCATATACCTAAAACGATAAAAAACAGGAAAAGTTGTTTACAAGCAAGCAAGTAATAATACACGTGTATCTTTTCATGCACATGTTTCTTTTATTGTGTACAATTTGTACATCTTCCATATGCTTATATATATACTTGACATTGTTTTTTTCTGCTTTAAAGGAACAACTTTTTCAAACTTAACGAACAAATCACAAACGTTTAAAAAAAATATACGACAAAAGAAA
Source organism: Diadocidia ferruginosa (assembly GCA_027564275.1). Classification (NCBI taxonomy): domain Eukaryota; kingdom Metazoa; phylum Arthropoda; class Insecta; order Diptera; family Diadocidiidae; genus Diadocidia; species Diadocidia ferruginosa. The sequence continues at coordinate 6,809 of JANSTW010050778.1, forward strand.
GACGAAGGAAAAATGACTTCCGAATCACTCACAAAAGACACAAGAGACAAAACAACTAAACTATGTCAATATCTAATACCCCTTATTAACCATATACATATATAGTATAAGTATAGTTATAAATATACCTTCATTCTGAATATTATCCAGATGAGCTTTCCATTTTTACCGCATTTACTACAATCTGCATACATACCTGTTATAAGCTCGCGATATACTATCTGATATGGGATATACATGATGACAACCATTCATCTTGTGATGAGAAAATCCTTAAATATTATGTACATTGTACACCGGCGTGGCATATTTGTAGTTAGGATATGCGGATATATGCGGAATAAAAGAAATGTGTTCCTCAAACATTTAGATGGATTTTTTGTTGTTTGTATTCTATAAAAATATTTGAAATTATCTGGCTGCATAATAGTTTTGTTGTATGAAAGGGTTTTTGTAAGGAGCATCAAAATGAGCAACTAACATTGTAATACGTATAATATACGATAGAAGCTGAAGCATCAATATAGACCACATGATATTAAATACTTTATATATAGCAGAGACGGCTTCAGCAAAATATTATAGTTAACAGAACTATAGCTTTGCTTTCAATTAGTGAATTAGACCGATTAGCCTGTTTTAAAACATTTTCAAATCTCCAAAGCAAGAGAGCATAGGAACCATTTTACTCTTTTTTCTATCTGATACCATGCGGTTTTCATTGACGGCCATATCAAAGGTATAGTGGTGTCAGCAACTCGTATTAGTCATATTTTATGGTGATCAGAGTGGATTTTACACTATATATATGAGCAGCACGATATATCATATATAGGCGGACCAATGGTTGTAGGTGATTTCCGAACCACCTGCAAATGTAAGGTAATAGTGCAGTTGTAAACATTTTATTGCCCGACCAAGCCTCGATCCCACAATCTATTAAACACACAAAGCCGTGAAGCTATCCACTGATTGTAAAAAAGTCATGTTTATGCGATCATGAAAATAGCAGACTTGGACTTTTATTAGCATATACGGCTGTTATATGATATCACGTACTATACAAACATCTCTATTAATATAATTTTAATTTTAACAATTCCAAAAATGACGAGATGGCGACAACCTTAAATATGATAAGAGAAAGTCAGCAAAAAAATAAAATTATATAGTTGCGTGATCCGATAACCCATTGAAATTCTTTATTTCTTCATTCCATACTTTCATGTAAAGGCGCCGAATGATATTCAGAAGCTTGTCAGGAATTCGACATCATGTCTTAATCCCAGTTATTAAACACGTGCTTAAAATCTATACAAAGAGCAATTATTATGGTTACTGCCACCGATTGTTCCTCGATCATTCGTATTGTGTTCATATGAACTACACGAGATCTTCGACGTCTGAATTTGTCTTTTTCTTGTCGCATAGAATAGACTTGATTTCTGAGTATACATGGAAGAACTAAATGTTTTTAACAAGAAAAATAGTAATTATAAAGTGAGATGCATGCACTCTTGGTTCTTTATTGAAGTATTTTTCAGGGGTAAAGTGAAAAGTATGTCATCAATCGTCATCATCATCGTGTCCTTTACTCCAAAGCGAGGAAGCATAGCGACCATTTTACCATTTTTTCTATCTGATATCGCATGGTTTTCATTGACGGCCATATCAAAGGTGGAGTGTTGTCAGCAACTCGCATTAGCTATATTTTTTGGTGATCAGTGGGCGGGTTTTACACTATATGAGGAACTGTATAAGTTGGTATTATATGGGCGGACCAAAGGCTTTAAGTGACTTCCGAACCACTGCGATCGCTTTTTAATAAACACCTGCGAATGAAAGGTGAAAGTCCAGTTGTGAAATTTTTTCGACCCTACCGATTCTCGAACTCACAACCTCTTGAACACAAAGCCGCGACGCTACTCACTGCTCCGTGATTACTGAAACCCTCTTATACCAGCTGAACATTCTACTGGAACTGGACTCCATGCTACCTGTTTGGATGGCTCGTTTAACAGTTCCTCAAAATATTTTGACCATCCTTCAATTCTTTACTCCTCCATTGTTATAAATTACCATTAGCAGTTTTAAGCGGGCTAATGTTATTCTGTTTGTCAATTTCTTTGTCATCCGATTCGTTTCTCCACTATGTGAGATTTTCTTTTCAGTTTCCTAAAGTACATGGATCGTATCTGTGGTCAGCATACTTTTTATTTTTTGCAAGATAAGCCGTCTCTGTTTACATATACAAAACACATAATATAAATCATATATGGATATTCCCTATATTCTATTCGCTCCATGAACATTTATTTATATTATATTTATATATTTTAGATATTTTATATACAAAAAAAGATATGTTGGTTAACTTCCTCCATCTTTTGACTGCCTCCTGATGCTTCCATATATATGTATATGAGACTATATTAGTACACATATTAGTATATACATGAGGAGTGTTTCATGCTTCTTTTACGAAATGACTTAAATGTTGAAATGTGTATTATAAATTTGAATGTACGAAGAAAAGCATAATAATACATTTTGTTGTTATATACATATTTTATGTATAACTATACTTCTGTACAATTTATGTAAAATGAAATGTGGGTTAAATGACAAAAAATATGATTTTTCGTTGTATAAAGTTATATACGTTCATGTGAGGAGGAAAACCGAAGGAAATATCAAACTGATATATAAATAAATATTTTGTTGTAAGGTATTTATTAATAATATGTAACAGGCGGAGGTGGTTGTTTTTGTTAGGAGACATTGAGTGCCTTTGTATGAACATCTTATATATTACATACATTTTCATTAGACTTATGTTATTTTGTGTGTATCTTTATCTATATATATTATAATTTCCACGTATTCTCTATATTTATAATTTTCAATATTTTCTATTTATATATATTTTATTTATTAAAAAAGTAAATTAAAATATATACCTATTTTATAAATTTTCCTCGCTAAAAGCTTGATTTAAATTCATATTCTATTCATACAATATTCGCATTCGCAATATACCTACATATTATACAATCTCTAATATTGATTGTCATTTTCATTATAAATTATTGTAAACATTTTAAGTTTTTTTTTGGGATGCAGCATTATGCCATTTTCATTATTATTATTATTGATATGCAATAGTAGTATATGAATGACATTTTCATTCATTTGCACATGCATATTATATAGGTAGGTATATATGCGCATTGAGCAAGGAAAATAAATGAAAAGTTAAATGATAAAAAAAAAACTATATACGAGGAAACGTTTGATTCAAAAATCCACTTAAATGACATGCATCATAGTATATTGAAAGTTTAATAAAATTTAGTTTTTTTATGTAAGGTAAACATTTTCAAAGTGACGAAAACAACAAAATTATTTTATGATATTAAATTTAAATAGTTTTGTTATAATATCTTATTATACGATTCAAAAGAAATATTGTAGAAATGTATGCCTGAACATATTATAGCGCTATATATAATGACATTGAGAATTTAATATGAATGTTCTTTATGTTTTATATGCGATAAAGTTAAAAAAGTTTTATGTAATTTTGAATAGATTCTTTTATATATTATATCGACGTTTGATTTTTTTTATAATAACCTTAACTTGCCTGTCATTAGTAATAACTGTCATAAAAAAGAATATTAACTTCGGGAAAAATTCATATCTATGTATATCCGAAACTGAGGATACAATGAAGTCTAAGAACACAAACTCAACATTGTCTGGGAAATATAGTTTAAAGCAGGGACGGAAACCGGTTTCACCAAAGCCAGAAAAACCAGAAATATTATTATAAAACATTAATAAATGAAACATAAACATAAACCAGAACCAAAACCAAATTTAAAAATTTTATAAAACGAAAATCTTTCAATCCGGAAAACCAAAATCAAAACCAAAATTTGTTCTTGATTTTTATTTTTTTTAACTTAAAAATCTTAATAGAAAAAGTTAAATCTCATCCTCAAATTAAAGTTGAAGCTGCTTTTTGGGCCTAAAGGATACAAAATTGCTCTAGTAACGTCTTTCGATCATTTTTGTTAAAAAATATTTCAAAAATATAAAACCGAAAACCTAAACTTAAATTTTGAAAATTGTAAAACCAAAACCATAACCAAAATTTCAAATCTTATAAAACCAAAACAAAAAATTATTTATCGAAAAAAAAAAAACAAAAGTTGAATCCTATAATGAGAGCTTAATTCTGCAGAATCGTAAACGACAAATTAGCAAAGGTATTTTGCAGGTTTGTAGTGCTAACCAATACACGTGGTAACCAAAAAGTCTCCGTTCCTAGAGGTTGCAGGTATCCTGGAAGCCTGGATTCCTCGTAAATCGTAATAGTTCAGTCACTAGGTTTTTTTGCTTATAAGGTCCGAGCGTGCTGATTTTTGTTAAATTAGTGTTAAATTTTTAAATGAACGCCATCTTGGATTTGGGTATTAGGAATCATTTGTATTGCCAATATCTTGCTTTTTATACATTTGAGCGGTAATGTCAATATCAGCAAGTTAGAGGGTAATATATTTTCTATTTGAATTCGCTCAAAACGAAAATAACGTTAATTTTTTTTAAAGAATATAATATTTTTCGACTCATTTTGCAATATATCAAAACTCACGAGAACGAAAAATCTGACCAATCTAAATCCGTGATTGTCATTTGCATTAGCAAATTTTGGGTTATACAAGCGCTGAAAGTCGAAAAGAAACATTTTTTTATGTTGCAAAAAACAATAATAATTTTTTTTTTTAAATATCAAGCCAAAAGAATAATTATACAAGAAAATTTTGTCTGCTGGAAAAAATAGACACTATAACAATGCTTATGTACATAATAGCACTTCACATAAAACGATAAAACTCTTGAACGCTTTATATTTATATAATATAGGGATAAAGGTTACGTTACTGTAAATATATTTAGAAGTTATGCACTCGAAGAGTAAAAACCATACTTGATTGTTTTTCAAAAACCATATAACATTGCATATTTGTTTCGCTTTTATGTCGTATAATGTCCATGATGCAGGAATATGTCCTATCACGGAAAGGGCAAATTTTACTAACTTACACAATTTCAGCAAGAATGTGCTTTCCTAAAAATTTTAGTTCTCACCATACAAAGTTTAATAATTTGGCATATAAATATAAATAACTAATCTATGTCATTAAACATAATTAATAAAGATGCACTTATAGCTGATTTAAGGGATCGTCTCAGTTTGACATCCAAAAAAAAAAATCAGACAAATTACAGCACTAATGTAGAATACCATTTTTTTTAACAAATGGCGTCGGTTTGACCAAAAAGTATTGAATTCAGCCTACTTTTTAGACATATATTCGTAAGAAAGAAATTGGAAATTGAAAAAAAGCTTTCAATTCCATAAAGAATGACGTGAAGAATCTACAGTCAAAATTTCAAGGGGATAGCTTGTAAATTGTTCCTTTGAGAGTGGATACCGTTTTGACAAAGGAATAACGGTATAATGCCGGACGGGTGTGCCAGACACTAGCTTTAGCAACCACAATAATTCGTATATGGATTAAGAAATTTGTAGAGAATGTTTATAACAGTGTATACTATCGCCTATCAGATAATGCAAAAATAATTAATTTATATTTTTAAAATTTCAAAGTGAGACAATCCCTTAAGAAATCTTGCGGTACAAACCTAAGAATTGTTTTTTGCGGTATAGTCTGCTGTATATTTACAAGGTGTATAGAGTATATAAGGTGTGCGCATAAATTTAGCGGTTCTGAGCGGTTTTGTGTGCTATACACAAAATA
>JANSTW010050789.1:0-23042 GCA_027564275.1 Diadocidia ferruginosa
TAACGATTCTCTAACAAATTCCTGGTAATCTAAAAAAGTCAGAAAAAAGAAAAAAAAGTGTGGACTATACATAGGGATTTTTTTCAAAATTAAAAATCAACAGATTTTGATAGAAAAAATGAACAAATTAAACTGATTTCTATAGCAATCGCAGTCTTTTTACATCCCCTAACGATTCTCTAACAAACTCCTAGGTTTCTAAAATAGTCAGAAAACAGACCAAAAAAAAGTGTGGACTTTTTTAATAAAAAAAATTATATTTAAATTCAATTGACATACAAAACTCATTTTATAGAAGATATTAAGAAATCCGGAAATAAATAACTAACAAAAGCTTACATTTTTTTTGCTTTAAAGAATTATCCTTTCATCCTTTTATAAAAATCTTCCTTTTCAAATTAATCTATTTAATCTGCAGATTATTTATAGTGATTATTTAGATAAATAATTATCTGCCGCTAAAAATTATATATTTTTTTAAATAAACATCATCATGATGCGATAAAGTTATCTGACTTATCGGTCATACTTAAGATTTATTAAATTAATAATCGCACTTGGAAGTCACAGACAAAAATAAATAATAATCTCGTTTTTTGCGCGCGCACTTATCGCGACAATATGAAAAAGCGCAATTTTTTTCGACAGTTAAATAAATAAATCAAAATTATAATTGAGTACATTGCGCACTTATACAGAAGATATCAATATATGAATTGCTTGAATAAATTGAATGCGGCAATCGATAATATAGAATAGAAATCCTTTAAATTATTTTAATTAGTTAATTTGGATTAACGAGCTTAGGAAAAATTAGATTACATTTTTGAGCATTTAATTAATTATTTTTTTCGTTCAGCTTTTCTTAAATTTTCTTTATATTAAAACTCCTCTTTTAAATATTTGTTCTTCTAAACAATAAAGCATGTATAAACTAAACAGTCATGAATCATGTAAAAGCTTTAAGCTTATTTGTTATTTTTGCATTATTTAATTAAATCGCATTAAATATTATAATTCTAAACTTACCAAATCGGTTGCAACATATTCAAATAATGTGGCAAAACCTTCATTTAACCATATGAATGACCACCATTCAGGGCCAACCAAATTGCCGAACCATTGATGACCAAACTCATGTGCAATTACAGTTATAATTGACGTTTTTGCACTATAAGTGGTCACTCTTTCATCATAGAAAAATCTTTCTTCTCTAAAAAATCATAATTATCGTTTACTATCATTTCTTGCTAAATTTATTTCATTACCTATAGGTTACAAGACCCCAGTTTTCCATAGCACCAGGCGAAAAATCGGGTATTGCAGCTTGGTCCATTTTTGGTAGAGTATAGTTGAGAGACAAATAGTTGCCAATTGCATCTAAAATTTTCTCACCAGCTTCCAAGACTAAGTGAGTTTGATCAATTGCATTTGGTCGAGCAAATACCCGATGGGCAATTCCACTCGAACCTGTCTTTTCTAATGAAGCAAAATCGGATACAATAAACGCAATTAAATAGCTTGACGTTCTTGGAGTTCTTTGGAAGGATGTAGTAACGGAACCATCGGGACTAAAAAGAAAGGTTACAATATACGCTGGTTGTTTTCTATTAGATAATTCTTACTTTGGTGTTGGATTTAATGTTGCAGTTGGCATATTTGATATGGCCTTATAAGATGCTCCATGTTTGATATTTATTGAATATGTGGCTTTTAGTGCGGGTTCGTCGTAACAGGGATAAGCATGACGTGCATTTGTTGATTCAAATTGTGTGGTCGCTAACCATTTAACATTTCCTACATTATCTCTGTATGAGGAACGGTAGAATCCACCATTATCCACACGCAATATTCCATTATAGATCACGTCAATCGTGTAGTTATTGTTGGCAATTAAATTTGCAGCAGTATGAATTACGAAAAATTCATTTTCTTCATGATAAGTGAAGGGAGGTACTGCCAGTTGAACTGCTTGTGGTGTAGCAGCATCAGTCCAAAGTCTAACCTCATTTATGGTCAAATTACGATAATGTAATGTTATATTTGGAAAACTGTCACGATTTTGAACCAATATTTTTACATTTCCGTTAAAGTTAAAGTTTGCTTGATCAACGAATGTTTCCAAAAAAACATCGTAGTGTATTGGTTTTGTATTATTTGGTAATCGATATGATATTTCATCAGCTCTAGTGTCTGTTTTTATCAAATCCTCTACGCGAGGAACTAGAAATGGATCAGTTCTGCCATAAACTGCTGCTGTAATAGCTAGCACCGAAAATACTAGCAGATGTTTTCGAAACATCTTTACAGTTTGAATTTTTACGAAATACTAAATTAAATAAATCAAATAAATGTAATATAATAAATATTTCAAGGGTTTAAGAAAAATGTTAGTGCGTCAAGTGCTTATTATTCTACACCAAATATGTTTCATGATAAATTATGGCAAGAATTAGAAAATTAATTACACAAGTCCGCAATCAGAGAGACACTTTAAGAATTGATACGATTTCTCTAAAATTTTAAAACTGATGAAATAAATCTACTATATTATAATAATTTTACTTTTTTTCGACCCTTGATTTAAAATATATAAATATTTGAAAACAGACTAATCGGTCTGATTCAAAGCAAAGTTATTCTCAAATAAATGAATTGTTCGGCCAAGGCAAAGCGTAATTTTCTTCTTCTAATGCCTGAAATTTGTTTATATAAGTCATGGAGTATAATTTAGCGCTTAAAACTCGTTTCGAAGTCTACGTCCCATCTAAACGATCATATGAGCTTTCAGTGCATAATTTCACACGTGGTATTGGTTTAACAAATTTGACAGAAAAAATTCTTCCAAAATAGCAAAAAAAAAGTTTTTTTTTAAATTTGCTAAATCAATACAACGGGTGAAATCATAGACGAAAAGCTCATGATCGTCGTTTTATTGTCTATATGATATCAACAGATAGTTGGTTCTTTAATCTTCATGTAGTGTTAAATACCCGCTCCCACTGATCTCCTAATAATATATATTATATGGCCAGTTTGAGTTACTGAGAACACTCCACCTTTGATATGATCGTCAATAAAAACCATATCTGATAAAAAATAGACCCTACATGCTGCCTCGCTGTAAAGTAAAAGACACGATATGATGAGTCGGTTTGAAAATTATTGTCATATGTAACGATGTTTTTTCAAATTATTGTAAAAAAACTCAACATAAAAATTTACGAATTTTGATCTTTAGAATATAAAGCCAATTGGAAGACATAACTATAGCGTTGTAATCTAATTTATTTATCAATATAATATATAGATTGTTCGCCGAATTCTATATAACCAATAAAATATAAAAAACATTATTCAATATTATGCGATATGATAAGATAAGATTTTGGTTCGTTATCAAATGGTGTGTCGCGCGGGGCATTGTTTAAGTTATTTTGGGTATTTAAAAAAAAAATTATTTCGTAATAGTTATATGAAAATTTTTATTATATAATAAATATGAAATCATTAGTTTAAAATAAATGTTATAGACATTATTATTTATTGTCTGCCTATTGAGTCACCTATATACAGGCTAAAACCCACTTGATAAAAGGAAAAAAAATCCATAAAATTTATAATTATTTCAAATGAGTCACATGGGACTATTCGCTTTTAGTCATATAAATCGTTTAATTTTGCGTAATTTTTTGTATATTTAAAATATTTATTTAACAAATTAATTAAAAATAATCGAAACAGCAAAAGCTACAATTAAAGTTAAAGCAGAGATAAGAATAGAAGCGGCACCATCAGCTTGTGGATGTTCCAATAACCAATTGGTAATGTCTGGCGCAAATTTTTCAGTCCATTTTAATTGATCTGCAATATTATGATGAATTGTAGAATTCTGAAAAGCGGTTATAATATTTCGTGCAGTTGCAGTATTTGCCAGTTCCCTGAACTAAAATTAAAATTAAACGTAAAACTTGGGACGCATCAAAATAATGAAATAGTTATACTTGTTCAAAATCATCTAAACTATTTATACGATCAGCCATGGTAATAATTGTACCATTTAAATTTGGTAGAACATTGCTTGCTTCAAAGAGGTTCTCTACTAAGTATTCAATTGTTTGTCGTACTCCATGTGGACCACTTTGATAAACAGCGTCGACAATTTTCTGTGCATCGCCAGGAAGATATTGAATATTTTGACTATTTGTTGATGGTAGGGCCGAACTAAGATATGAGTGTATTGACGTCGCATTTCTGGTGCAACCAAGAGCAGTGAATAATGTGTTACGTAGTTCAACATTTGTCGATGCAACCAATCGGTTCCATATAGCTTTGTATTCTGTTTCATTAGCCGTACGTAATCCAGCACAATAGAGTTGTCCGCGAACATTTTGATGGAACTCTTGTCCAGTTCGAATAAGATCTTTTACAGCATTATTAGCGGTTGTCGTACAATTTACTGATCCTACTCTACAAGCCCAATTAATGGCGAGTGTACGAGCATATTTACGAAAATGTGATTCATTGATCACATCACTTACACCAACATGCTCAAAGAGATGTTCGATTAGTTGACGAATATATTCCTAAAAAAAATGTTAAATAAATTATTTAAATTAAATTAATCTTCTTACAGTCAACAATGGATAGCTCTTATGACCGGAATAAGCTGAGTCCAAGTAAGACAGAGCATTAATGGCTGATTGCCATGGAACATATTCATGTTCATGGACCAAGTATCTGGCCAAACTTAAGAATATATCCCATTTTTGTTTATCGTGTTGTGCAAATTTTGCTGCATCGTCCAACAATTGACTGCGACTACTCAGATGTATAACAGTTGCATTTTCCCTCAAAGCCTTAGTGATTAGGTCGTAATTCTCTTGATCATATTTGACACGATAGTATCCTGTGGCTTGTTTATTGAATACAACCCAATCACTATTGTCAAAAGCAGGATTACCATTTTGATTGAAACTGATAACTTGATCTGAAGTTGATAACCAGTAATCAGCAAATGTATCTGAGAAATCTGCATTTTTCGCAGTGGCATAATTGACAGGAATCCACCATTTTGTGTTATCTGGCACTAATGTTGGACTTTGTAAATAACGTTCTTGACTTAATTGTATTGTATTCTTCTCATAATCACGTACTACGTTTACCACAGGATATCCCGCCTGTCTCGTCCACCCAGACATTATATTTATAGCACTATGCTGCGAAGCTAATGTATTGTCCTCTTTGCCAGCTTTTTCGAATGCAGCAAACACATGATCTTCAGTTGCTTCACGATAAGCTCTAAAAATGAAAACCTGTTCTTTTAAAAAATTATTAATTTTGTAATAATTTCAAACCTATCATTTAAATAGTAATTTAGACCTTTTTGAAAAGTACTCGCAGAAAAAGCATGTAAAAACATTCGAAAAACAGAACCGGCTAAAATTTAAACTAAATAAAATAAAATGATTTCATAAATTTACTAACAAATTTACATTTAGCATAAGAAATGCTATCGATTCTTCCAACTTCGGCCGGACTTTCAATGTAATCGGTCATGGGATGTGAAGTCGACAAGGAATCGGCTCCAAATATATTTTGTTGTGTGTTAACGACGAAGTAATCCCATATTTGCCAATCAGGGTAAATCTTTAAAATAAAAAACTTTAGAAATAAAATAAATTATAAAAACTTTTATGAGTTTATGGGACGTTGGGTAAAAGGTTCGATTTGAAATGTTGTTTTGCTTTTTTCTTTAAAATTTGCTAAAGCAATACCACGAATTGCTCGAGGCTCGGTAGGGCCAAAACAATTTCACATCTGGGTTATCTATCACCTTTTATTCGCAGGTATTCATTAAAAAGCGATTGCGTGGCCCGGAAGTCACTTAAAGCCGTTGTCTACCTTAATGATACCATCTGATAGGGTTCCTCATATAGTGTAAAAACCCACTCACTGATTACTGTATAACAATATACCCGTGCGACATTCTGACAACATTCCACATCAAAAACAGTGTGCCATGAAAGAACCTTGTAATCAGATTAAACAGTGATAAGACTTTACCGGGTTGTAGTGGCAAAATACGGTCGATAAGAAATAATTTTAATTTAAAAAAAAAAAATAATTTTAATCAACTCACCAAGTCAACACCAATATATTCAAAAATTGTTGCAAATCCTTCACTCAACCAAACCTGAGACCACCATACAGGACTAACTAAATTCCCAAACCATTGATGGCTTAATTCATGAACAATAAGCATAGCAATTGAAGTTTTTAAATTATACGTAGTGACACTGGAATCATAGGAAAGTCTGTCTTCTCTAAAAAAAAATCGTAGGTAAATGTTTGTAATTTTTAAATAATTCAGAAAATCTTGAACCTATAGAGAACAAGTCCCCAATTTTCCATAGCTCCAAAAAAATCGGGAATTGCAGCTTGATCCAATTTTGGTAATGTATAATTTATGGACAAATATGATCCTAGTGTATCCAAGGCTTTTACGCCAATTTCCAAAGGTAAATTGGTTTGATTAATTAAATCTGATCGTGCAATAGTTCGATGAATGATCCCGCTTGAGCCAATGGCTTCTAATGTTTTAAAGTCCGATACAAGAAAAGCAATTAAATAAGTTGAGAATTTCGGTGTTGTTTTAAAAGTTGTGGTAACTGATCCATCAGGGCTAAACGAAATTTATGGTTTAAAGAATAATGAAAAATATTATTTACAAACTTTTTTTCAGGATCTGGTGTAATAGCTGGCATATTTGAAATGGCCGTATAACTAGGATCATGTTTAATACTTATTGAAAATGTTGCTTTAAGTGCAGGTTCGTCGTAACAAGGAAATCCGTGACGTGCATCAGTAGATGAAAATTGTGTAGTTGCTAGCCATATTTCTTTACCATCACTGCCCTTGTATGATGTACGATAGAAGCCGGCATTATCTGTACGCAGTACGGTTCTATAGGGTATTTCAATTATATAATTTTCGCCGGCAGTTAAATTGTCTAGCGGATAAATTTTCAAAAATTCTGTAATCGATGAATAAGAATATGCAGAAAAGGCTAACGGAACTGGTAATGGAGGATCAGTGGCTGTCCATAATCTAACAGTTCGAACCGTTAAATTTCGATAGTGTAACGTAATGTCTGCAGAATTTTCTCTATTTTCAATTAATATGTTGACGACTCCATTAACTTCAAAATCTCCTTTATGAACGTTTGTTTCCAACAACACATCATAGTGTATTGGTCTTGTGTTATTCGGTAAACGATATGAAACTCCATCTGAGGGACTTTGACCGTAAGCAGGAACAATAATAACCAACAAAATTAACAAATATTGGAAAAACATAATTTTTTTTGTAATAAGCCTTGCTGGTCGAATTCTCTTTTTCTACTGATAAACTTATTAAATCAAATTGTAGTTATATCTGGCTATATAATTACAATCTTATTGAAGGTTTAAGATATCGTGTTCACATTTTTTTGATTATTTTTGTTTTCTGTAAGCTATCCAAGTTTTTGTCAACAAATACTTGAGACACGCATATTAAAAATATTCTAGTAATCTCTAACCAAGATCTTCTGTGGTGAAACCCTGAAGTTGAAAGTATTAAAGCAACAATAAGTTAGAGAAAAGGACGATATAAATCTTCTTGGCGCAGAAGGATGCTTGAAGTTCACGTAAAGGTATTGGCAAAAAATCGAGTTCGTTGGAGTCAGTTTGTTGATGCCCCCTATATGCTCGCATTTATTGGCAAATAAAATAAAACTGTTAAACAAGCAATTGCGATTTTTAAGAATTTTAAGAGATTTATGTCATAATTTGAATGATGATTTTTTTTTGAAAATTTAAAATGTGTATGAAGACGTTTCAACGTCTTCTTATCGGCTATATAATGTTTTGAAAATTTTTTGATGAGGATAAATTCATTATTTTTATCCTTAATAATGTAACTCACATATTTGTTTTATTCTTATATCAAATCAGAATTAAAAATCATAATATTTTCGGTATATATATTTCAAATAGTTATTATGTTTTTTTCTAATTTTATAGAAATTTTAATTAATAGTCATCGAAATAACAATAGCAATAATTATACTTAAAGTAGAAATAATAAGAGACGAGGCACCATCAGCTTGTGGATGTTCAATTAACCATTTTGTAATGTCTGGTGCAAATTTGTCTGTCCATTTTAATTGGTCAGCAATATTTAGATGAATTGTAGAATTCTCAGAAGAATTTATAATGTTTTGAGTGGCGGCAGCATTGGCTAGTTTTTTAAACTAAAATTAAAAATTAAACATAAAACTTTGAGAATTAGAAAAGAAAAATAATAGAATGGTTACTTGTTCAAAATCATCCAAACTATTTATACGATCAGCAATATTGATAATTGTGCCATTTAAATTTGGTAGAGTATTGCGTGCTTCAAAGAGGTTCTCTACTAAGTATTCAATAGTGTGACGTACTCCTTGTGGACCACTTTGATAAACAGCGTCGACAATTTTCTGTACATCTCCAGCAAGATATTGAATATTTTGACTATTTGTTGATGGTAGGGCCGAACTTAGATATGAGTGTAATAACGTCGCATTTCTGGTGCAACCAAGAGCAGTGAATAATGTGTTACGTAGTTCAACATTTGTTGATGCAACTAATCGGTTCCATATAGCTTTGTATTCTGTTTCGTTAGCCGTACGTAATCCAGCACAATAAAGTTGTCCGCGAACATTTTGATGGAACTCTTGTCCTGTTCGAATAAGCTCTTTTACAGCATTATTAGCGGTTGTTGTACAATTTACTGATCCTACTCTACAAGCCCAATTAATGGCGAGAGATCGAGCGTATTTTCGAAAATGTGGTTCTGTTGATATATCCGTTATTCCTATGTACGCAAAAAGATGCTCAATAAGTTGTCTAATGTATTCCTAAAATTACAAATCAATTAGGTTTTTTTTATTTATTTTAAGAAAAAATTATTTACCGTAAATAATGGATAGCTTTCATGGCCAGAATAAGCCAAATCTAAATAAGAAAAAGCATTAACAGCTGATTGCCACGGAACATATTCATGTTCGCGGACCAAATATCTGGCCAAACTTAAAAATATATCCCACTTTTGTTTATCGTGTTGAGCAAATTTTGCTGCATCGTCTATCAGTTGACTGCGACTACTCAGATGTATAACAGTTGCATTTTCTCTCAAAGCCTTAGTGATTAGGTCGTAATTCTCTTGATCATATTTGACACGATAGTATCCCGTGGCTTGTTTATTGAACACAACCCAATCACTTTTGTCAAATGCAGAATTACCATTTTGATTAGATGTGAAAACTAGATCTGAATTAGATAGCCAGTAATCAGCCAATGTATTTGAAAAATCTGCATTTTTTGCAGTGGCATAATTAACAGGAATCCACCATTTAGTGTCATCAGGCAGATATGTTGGACCTTTTAGGTAACGTTCTTGGCATATTTGTATTGTATTCTTTTCGTAATCCCGTACTACGTTTACCACAGGATATCCAGCCTGTCTTGTCCACCCAGACATTAAATTTACAGCACTGTGCTCCGAAGCTAATGTATTGTCTTCTTTGACGGCTTTTTCGAATGCAGCAAACACATGATCTTCAGTTGCTTCACGATAAGCTCTAAAAATGAAAACCTGTTCTTTTAAAAAATTATTAATTTTGTAATCATTTCAAACCTATCATTTAAATAGTAATTGAGACCTTTTTGAAAAGTACTCGCAGAGAATGCGTGTAAGAACATTCGTAAAACAGAACCAGCTAAAATTTAAATTTAATACAATAAAATAATACAATTTTCAAACAAGTTTACACTTAGCGTAAGAAATGCTATCAATTCTGCCAACTTCAGCAGGACTTTCAATGTAATCGGTCATGGCATGTGAATTCCATAAAGAATCGATTTCGAATATATTTTGTTGTGTGTTAACAACAAAATAGTCCCATATTTGCCATTCAGGATAAATCTTTAAAAAATTTTCAGAAGTAAAATATTTAATCTTTAAATTTTCCACTCACCAAATCAACACCAATATATTCAAAAATTGTCGCAAATCCTTCACTCAACCAAACTTGAGACCACCATACCGGGCCAACTAAATTTCCAAACCATTGATGACTTAATTCATGCACAATAGTCGAAACAGTTGAAGTTTTTAAATTATACGTTGTGACTCGGTCGTCATAATAAAATCTGTCTTCTCTAAAAGTTTTCTTTCAATAACACAAAGTTAAATAGAAAAATTAAATTTTTCAAACCTATAAAAAACAAGTCCCCAATTTTCCATTGCTCCAAAAAAATTGGGAATTGCAGCTTGATCTAATTTTGGTAATGCGTATTTAATTGACAAATATGATCCTAATGCATCTAGAGTTTTCACACCAGTTTCCAGAGATAATCGTGTTTGATCAATCATATCTGATCGGGCAATGGATCGATGAACTATTCCACTTGAACTAATGGCTTCTAATGTTTTAAAGTCTGACACAACAAAAGCAATTAAATAAGTTGAAAATTGCGGAGTAGTCATAAAAGATGTTGTAACTGATCCATCAGGGCTAATATAGAAATAAAATTATAATTTAAAGAATAGCGAACATTTTAATTTACTTTTTTTCTGGATCAGATGTAATAGTTGGCATATTTGAAATGGCCGTATAACTGGGATCATGTTTAATACTAATTGAAAACGTTGCTTTAAGTGCAGGTTCATCGTAACAAGGAAAACCATGGCGTGCATCGGTAGACGAGAATTGTGTAGTTGCTAACCATTTTTCCGTGCCATCACTACTCTTGTATGATGTACGATAGAAGCCAGCATTATCTGTACGCAGTTCTGTCCTGTAGGCGATATCAACTGTATAATTTTCGCCAGCAGTTAAATTGTCGTGTGGATAAATTGTCAAGTATTCTGTGATATAAGAATAGATTCGTAAGTCTAAAGGAACAGCTTTAGGTGGATCCGTATCTGTCCATAGTTTTACCGTTATTATATCTAATTTTCGATAATGCAATGTAATCTCCGAAGATTTTTCTAAAGTTTCAATTAAAATTTTCACAACACCATTAACTTCAAAGTCTCCTTTATGAACGTTTGTTTCTAGCAACACATCATAGTGTATTGGTCTTGTGTTATTCGGTAAACGATACGATATGCCATCTGAAGGACTTTGACCGTAAGCTGAAGCAATTATTGCCAAGCAGATCAGCAACAATTCTTTTTGAAACATTTATTTTATGAACAATTATATTTTAGTTTATTAGCTGAATTTTATTTTTCGACTGTTAATAAATTTATCTGGTGCTTTTTTATTTTTATTTAAGATTTATGGTCTTCAGTTTAAGCCATAAATATTTACAAAAATAAAATACATTTTTTAATAATTTCAATGGCGTTTCATCATTTACTCAAAATTATAATTTAATTTCAAACTTGAGCTTCGTTACACGTATTTTTGTTAAAAAATAAATGTCAAGATGAAAGTGAGCAAAGATACAAAAATATATTAATTGCTTTATTTATGTTAATACATTTTGTATTTTTTTTAACTTTTTCTTGACATTTTTGTTAAAGACAAGATTACTTCCAACTCTAGCTTTAATTTTTTTTAAAATTAAATTCTATATTCTATAAAATCCAAATACATAAATATATTTTATCCATTATTATTATTCCCATAGAAAAATAAATTATTTTAAATGTTTTACTCAGTAACGCACCCCACTGTCCAGTCCATATTGTATTTTTATTATACTGTAATCTTGGCTTCTTGATAAGATTATAATTCGAATATTTCTAATACTAAATTAATATCCAGCTTTACCGTAAAGATATCAATATTAAAAAAAAATTGGTTGACTGAGTTTTTGAAGAAGCTCTCCCTTATGGTACACCAGTTTGCAGGATTAGAAAGGAATATATAAAAAAACGTCAATTAAGAATGCACAAAATGTTTAATTTATTAAAATAATTATATTTATTTTACATTTAATTCTTTACTTATATTTATATCTCAATGCACATTGTGATAAAATAAGAGAAAACTTCAGTATAGCGATATCTTCGAGATGCTCAATTAAACATTGATTTTGATAAATTCAATGAATAAACTAGGATCCCTGAGATGGCACTATTGAAAAATTATCTAATTATTTTACTGGTATACATTAACACGTTTTTAGGCGTATTTATTTTAGTTAGTTAATAAAAATAAAGAAAATGTCAGTAGTGACATCTAAGATCTTCTCATTCAACCATTGAAATTTGTATATAAAATCCAATGGTTGAACGAGAAGGATCTTACTACTAAAATTCTCTTTTATTGTTACCCTACTTAAAATAAATACACTGCTAATATCTGATGTTGTTTAAAACAATCGACTAATCGAAAAGAACACTGCAACCAATATGGTCAGGGAAGACACAACAAGAGCTGAAGCACCATCGGCGTCTGGATGATCGACTAACCATTTTGTAATTGCTGGAGCATTTGCTTCGGTCCAACGTAAATTATTTGCAATATTATTATTAATTGTTGTTTGTTGAGCCGATGAAAGAATATTTGTGCTAAATGCCGTACCAATTAATGGCTTAACCTATCAGAAATAAGTTTTTATTTAGGAATTCTAATAAAAAGATTTACAAAAATATATTACTAGATCATTATCAGCCTCACTATTTATACGTTGACTAATGCCAGTGAGCACATTAACCAAGTTATTGCGAGAAACTGTATTTTCAGCCAACAAAAGGTAGTCACTTAAATATTGAATTGCATGACGCAATCCAACGGGTCCACTTTGATAGACAGCATTAATAATTCTTAACGAATCACCAGCAAGATATTGAATATTCTCACTATTTGTTGAGCTTAACGATGAATTAAGATATGATTGTAATAATGTCTCATTATTGGTGCAAGAGAGAGCAGTGAAAAGAGTTGCTCTAAGAGCACTGTCCTGTGATGACAATAGGCGTGTCCAGATTGCTTTGTATTCTTCCTCGTTGGCTGTTCGCAAACCAGAACAGTAAAGCTGTCCGCGTACATTTTGATGAAATTCTTGACCATTTTGTAAAAGATTTTTTACAGCATTATTAGCAGTAGTTGTGCAATTTTGTGATCCAACTCTACATGCCCAGTTGATGACTAAATTACGAGCGTATTTTCTGAAATGAGGTTCGGTTGGAATATCCGTTATGCCGATGTGTTCGAAAAGATGCTCAATAAGTTGACGAACATATTCCTAAAATTGAAAAAAATATTGTATTGAACTAGTATATGCACTTAGTAACTTACAGTAAATAATGGATAGCTTTTATGCCCCGAATAGGCACGTTCAAGATACGATAGACCGTTGATAGCCGATTGCCATGGAACGTATTCATGCTCACGAACCAAATATCTGGCTAAGCTTAAGAATATTTCCCATTTCTGTTTGTTATGTTGAGCAAATTTGGCAGCATCGTCAAGCAGTTGAGACCGACTAGTCAAATGTAGAATACTAATATTTTTTCGTAATCCTTCGGTGATTAATTCGTAATTTCGTTCATCATATTTAATACGATAATAACCGGTTGCCTGTTTATTAAGTACAACCCAATCATCATTTGACCATCTGCGAGTTTCGCCTTCATCATAAACTGTAACATCGGCGGCAGGCTTAAGCCAATAGTCAGCACGAGTATTTGTAAAATCGGTATGCCGGGCTGTAGCAATATTAATGGGAATCCACCATCTTGTATTGTAAGTGTTTGTTGTTGGATTTTGTAAATAACGTTCTTGACTCAACTTTAATGTTTCCGCTTCATAGTCACGTTCAACATATAGAACTGGATAACCAGCATTTCTGGTCCATGAGTAAAAAAGCTCAGCCACGCTAAGTTCAGTAGAAAGTGTATTATCCTCTTTAGTGACTTTCTCAATCGACTCAAACAAATGTTCCTCAGAAGCATCGGAATAGGCACTAAGAAAACCATACAATAAATTTAAAGTTCTTATACGAAAATCCTAAACATATTTACCGTTCATTTAGATAATGATTCAATCCTTTCTTAAATGTATCTTCATTCAAAGCATACATAAACATACGAATTACAGATGCGGCTGAAATTATAAATTTTTTAGATAATTATTTTAATAAAGTCTAATCGACATTTATACATTTTTCATATGCAATATTATCAAAAACGCGTGAAACATCGTCAGGACTTTCGACATAATGTGTCATTGGACGTGTTGTCTCAAGTGAATCCGAACCAAACACTCCTTGCAATGTGCTTACAACGAAATAGTCCTTAATTAACCAATCTGGATATGCCTATATAGCAAGTTTATTGTTAATTAATTTCATGTATATTTGATTTTCGAAATTTCTCACCAAGTCTGTACTGATGTGTTGGAACCATCTGGCGAATCCTTCATTTAACCAAATGTACGTCCACCATTGTGGACTAACCAAATTACCGAACCATTGATGAGCAAGTTCATGACCGATAACTGTAACTATTGAAGTTTTAGTATCGTACGTTGAAACACTTTCATTGTAGTAAAATCTTTCTTCTCTATACAGAAAAATTTGATGGACATTTTGTTATAAGCAGTTTTTGAACTCAGATAATAATAATAAGAATTTTATATCTTCGTATAGAAGACACTAAATTCTAATGATCTGAGTTAAGTATGAAAATTTCTATTATATACCTATATGTTACAAGACCCCAATTCTCCATTGCACCAGCTGAGAAATCGGGAATGGCCGCTTGATCCAATTTCGGCAATGTGTAATCCACAGACAAATATTCTTCAATTGCATCTAAGATTTTTACACCGGCTTCTAAAGCTAATTGTGTTTGACCGACTGCATTTGGTCGGCCAAATGTTCGATGCAATACACCAGTTGAGCTAATTGTTTCCAATCCTTTAAAATCGGACACAATAAACGCAATCAGGTAACTTGAAGTTTTTGGTGTCGTTTGGAATGATGTGGTAACTGAATTATCATCACTGTAAAAACAAAATTATTATCAAAATTGATAACTCACTAAAGAAAATGTTACTTTGGAATTGGGTTTGGTGTGAGTGTTGGCATATTCGAAATGGCCGTATAACTTGCAGCATGTTTAATTCGAATTGCGTATGTTGCTTTTAGTGCAGGTTCATCATAGCAAGGATAGGCGTGACGTGCATTTGTTGATTCAAATTGTGTTGTCGCTAACCATTTTACATTTCCCGCATCATCTCGGTATGAGGAGCGATAGAATCCGCCATTATCCACTCGCAATGTTCCATTGTAGACTACTTCAATTGTGTAGTTATTGTTAACAATTAAATTTGCTGCAGTATGAATGACGAAAAATTCATTTTCTGGATGATAAGTAAAAGGAGGTACTGCTAATTGAACTGGTTGTGGTTGGGCAGCATCGGTCCAAAGTCTAACGTCATTTATGGTCAAACTACGGTAATGTAATGTTATGTTTGGGAAACTGTCACGATTTTGAATTAATATTTTTACATTTCCGTTAAAGTTAAAGTTTGCTTGATCAACGAAAGTTTCCAACCAAACATCGTAGTGGATTGGTTTTGTATTATTTGGTAATCGGTACGAAACATCATCCGCTCTAGTGTCTGTTTTTATCAAATCCTCTACGCGTGGCACAATAAATGGATCAACGACATCATCACCGCTGACAGCAGCAGTAATTACTAATATTGCAACTATTAGAAGATGTTTTTTAAACATCTTAACCGATTGATTTACAAAAAATTACTAAATTATTGAAAAAATCAATTCTATAATTTAAAAAAAAAATTTGATTTAATTTCTATTCACTGTAAAGGGTGTATGAGATTAAAATTATCTGTAGACTCAAAGATAACAGCCAATTAAAGATAAACCTCAAGAACTTTTATATTTTACTATTTAATTCATAAAGACCTAATCTAAAACGGATAACACTTCTTTCGATCACAGAGTTGGTGAAATAGAGGCACGCGTTATAACAGTTTTCATGTGTTATTTTATTCTATGAGCTACTGAAACGTTATAAAAAATATATTTGTGGTATATCATGATTAAAAGCTCGCTCATAAAATTGTATCGTAGGTCCATTTACTAGTACAGTAAAGTACACAATTTGTTGGCTTATCTATGGTTATATTATTCTTATCTCCATCCCTAGATAATTTTTATAAAATTCGACTCTTTAGAATTAATTTTGTTCTTTAAGTCACGAAGTATTCAACTTTAAATAAAAAAAGAGTATTATGCAAATTGTGATGGGTTTTTGTTGCAATATGATAAAACTTCATAACTTTATTTCGTATAATTTATTGATATTGTTAAAATATATTATATTATTAAATAAAAAGTTAAAGATAAAAAAATATTAATTTATTATCAGCTTGAATAGCAAAGTTTATATATTTAAAGAGTTATCTAATTTCTGAAAAAGCACATAGTTATAAAGAATTCTACAAATGAAAATAAATAAAGTTTTTCCTAAAGTTGAGATATTTGTAAGCAATTTCCTAAAATTCCTAAAATATTTTTTTAAATATTTTAAACCGCATCGAGCTTGACAATGGAATAAAAATTGCTGCATATCAAAGTTTCGTGAAAATAATATTTTCTATTCAAATAATTTTTTTTTTAATTTTTTCGTTTTGATTTATATGAATATAATTGCTATCTCCTTATGTATATCTTGTGTTCGTACTTATTTTTTAGAATTAAAACAATATTGCGTATAGGAATGTAATCTCAAAGACAATTATTATCAATAAAATGCTGCTGTTTTCTAAGCATAACTTCGTTTGTCCATGACTTATTAATAAGCAGTTATCAATTTTATTTGATGATAAGATAATATGTAGATATCTTTAGCAATTTTCGAGTATTTTATTTGAATTGAATGTCAATTTAAATTTTTGGAAATTCTAACCAATCAAAATATATGCGTTCTCGCTACAATAAAGCAATGGTTTATAATTCTATGACTATAAATGTTTTTTAGTTTATGGTAAAAAATTATATTTTAATTAAAATTATTTTGTATATTTTTTATACAAGCTTTTTACCACCTTCATACAAAAAACCATTATCTAAAAGCCAATACAACTATTGTATATGTTCTAATAATAATAATTCATCCGAATTATTTTTATTGAATAAGTATATTTTGTATGTTGTTGTTGTATATGAAATTATAACTCAAAAATCGGGTTTTAATCAGTGCTAATATATTATTATAGAAAGTATATTTTAATTTTGAATAAAAGATTCTCGGCTGTTTGCAGTCTTGTTATAATAATAACACAAAATTACCGATTTTTTTATAATTTATTATTAAATATTTATGTTAAATCCTCGACGTTACGGTAAAAGTATTACCTTTTTCAAGAGAATCTACAAGAATTAGGTATAATTATAATTATAAGTATATTTTAATGTCAATTAAAAACTAGATTTTTTTTTTAAATAAATAATTTAATTTTTTTTATTAATAAAATCGACAAATTGAGACAAATAAGGCTGCAACTATTGTTATCGTAGAAACAATTAGTGATGAGGCACCATCGACCTGAGGATGTTCGATCAACCATGTTGTAATTGCCGCAGCATTTTCTTTAGTCCATAACAAGTTATTTGTTACTGTATTGTTTATATTTGTGTATTGAGCAGGTGTAATAATCTGGTTATCAAGGGCTTTTACTGTCAAGCTACCATACTGAAAGAAAGAAAAATATTTAAAAATTAACTAAAAAAAATCAATAACCAAAAATATTACCAATAGAGAATCAACTTCACTGTTGATACGTTGACCTATCAAAATTATTATGGTAGCTACAGAATTACGAGTAATTTCTTCCTGTGCATCCAAAAGATACTCAGTTAAGAATTTAACTACATGACGAACACCAATTGGTCCACTTTGACTAATTACATTAATAATAGTGTACGAATCTCCTGCCCGATATTGAACATTTTCACTGTTGGTTCGTTTTAGAGCGGATCGCAGATATAAATCTAATAATGTTTCATTTCTAGTGCATGAAAGTGCTGTGAATAAAGTTGATCTCAGAGCATTGTCAGATGACGATACCAAACGATTCCAAATAGATCTGTAATCTGATTCATCTGCAATACGTAATCCGGAGCAGTAAAGTTGCCCACGTACATTTTGATGAAATTCTTGACCAGTTCGAATAAGTTCTTTAACAGCACTATTAGCTGCTTTTGTACAATGCTCTGATCCGACTCTACATGCCCAATTAATGGCCAGAGTACGAGCATATTTGTTAAGGTGAGGCTCATTTGCATCGTCTGTTACCCCAACATGTTCACTAAGATGTTCAATAATTTGTCTAAAATATTCCTGAAATAATATGGAGGATTAGAAAAATACTTAAATAAATATAATCGAACTAACCGTAAACAAGGTATAGTTTTCATGGCCTGAATAAGCGCGATCGAGATATGATAGACCATTGATGGCCGATTGCCATGGGACGTATTCATGCTCACGAATTAAATATCTGCCTAAACTTAAAAATATTTCCCACTTTTGTTTTTTATGTTGGGCAAATTTAGCGGCATCATCTAGCAGTTGTGAACGACTTGTTAGATGCATTGCAGTGGCATTTTTGCGAAGTGCTTCGGTGATTAATTCGTAATTCTTTTCGTCGTATTTGATACGATAATACCCAGTAGCTTGTTTGTTTAGAACAACCCAATCATCATTTGACCATCTCTTATTATCTCCTTCATCATGAACGGTAACACCATCGATCGGCTGAAGCCAAAATTCGGCAGTTGTATTTAAGAAATCGTTATGTTTGGCTGTTGCAATATTAATCGGAATCCACCATTTTGTATTGTAAGTGTTTGTTGTTGGATTTTGCAAATAACGTTCTTGCCTAAGTTTCAGTGCTCCTGCTTCATAATCTCGTTCAACATGTAGCACAGGATAACCTGCTTGTCTTGTCCACGAATACATAATATCCGTTGCATTAGATGTGGCGGACAATGTATTGTCCTCCTTGGCTGCTCTTTCTAATCCAGCAAACAAATGTTCTTCGGCTGCATCGTCAAATCCTCTAAAAATAAACTTTTTTAATTCTAATATAAATATATTTTTTTGTGCTGACAAACCTTGCATTTAGATAATAATTTAATCCTTTTTTGAAACTTTTCTCTGAATATGCATGCAAAAACATACGAAGAACCGAGCCAGCTAATAATAAATTTAATAATATTTATAAAATCTTTTTATTTAATTAAAATAATTACACTTTGCATATGCAATATTGTCGAATAGATTTGAGATGGCACGTGGACTTTCGACATAGTGGGTCATTGGCCGTGTTGTCTCCAAAGAATCAGATCCAAATACAGATTGTAATGTATCGACTACAAAAAAGTCCATAATTTTCCAATCAGGATATGCCTTAAAGAATAATATTAAAAAGAAAATTAAAATAATAAGAAGCAATATTTAAATAAAATTAGTCTTTTTACAGTTCCTCTAATATATTCCATAGAAAGAATAACAATTATCGATATCAGGGATTAGAAATGGTAAATCCATTCCACATAATTTCGTGATGAAAATTTTAAATCATTATGCTATTGAAATATTCCGAGCAATTTTCAGTAGCACCATGTTATGGATGTTATGCTAGTTCAAACGTTGCATTTTCTATACACAAAATTTTATATTTCATTTAGAATTTATCTTATCTCTGGTGATCAAACTAAAATTGGTTCGCTTTAGGTTAAGCGTACTTGTATAAGGAAGATAAGCATTTTAAAAGATTGTTAATCATATCAATTATTAAAATAAAAATACAAATACGTTATCTATATATTTGCGTACGTAACCTCAAATCAATCAATCAAAGCCACAATTAATAACTCAAAAATTATGTGTTAGCCATTTTATTACCGAATATTAATAAATTAACTGATTGCTCTATATATTTAGCCATATTTATATACACAGATTAAGAAATTCGTTGTTTTTTCTTATCTTTACATTAGACAGCAAAAAAATATATTAGACATTGTGCAAACTTATAATATGTATAACCGCGATAACTAGTATATTATTTAAAGCAATTGGTCTTGTACTCTTGTTTGAAGCAATGAATAGTTAAAAATTAAAAACTGGTATATTTCTAAAAGATAATATGCGGGAAAATCTAATTAATCATTAATATTGATTAATTTATGATTTAAAACACATATAAATATAGATTGTTCGTATATAATTCAAAATATATCGGCGCGAAAATATTTTAAAACTTTTCAAATTTTTTTAAATTGTTCAATTTATGATGAGTATTAGATAACTTATAGTAAAAGTAACTATAAAATTTAATTTAATTTTTTTTAAATATAAATATGTTTACCACCTCAATGAAAGTGCTAATGTCCTTATTATTTTACACGTTTATTCTATAGTAATTTAATCATTTTCAAGAAAATTTTTGAAAAATTCAATTTTAATTATTTTTTCAAATTAATATAAGTTTCGAAATTTTTTTTTAGATATTTTTAAATTAATTAAAATTAATTATTTTTTCTAGATTAAAAAATATTTGTGTGATTGTAAGATATTTATTAAAAAAAAAAAAAAAATAATAAATTTAAATTACATTTTAAGAAATTTTTCTTGGTTTTGATTTTTTTCGACCGAAAATAATTTATCTTAATATGGAAAAATTTGAAAATTTTCTTTAATTTGAAAAAGTTTGAATCTCAATTAAGTCTCTGCAGTGATATCAACTTTTTCATTTAAAATTATAAAAAAATTAATATATTTACCAAGTCTGTTCCAATATGCTCAAAAAGTGTAGCGAAACCCTCGTTTAACCAAAGATATGTCCACCATTGTGGACCAACTAAATTACCGAACCATTGATGTCCGAATTCATGGGCAATAACTGTTACTATTGAGGTTTTGGTACCGTAATCATGCACCTTTTCATCATAGAAAAAGTATTGTTCTCTGTGAATTGGCAATTTTTGTTTTAATTTATTGTAACTAATTAATGCAGAATTATAAATCTGTATTCACCTGTATGTAACAAGTCCCCAATTCTCCATAGCACCGGCTGAAAAAATGGGTATGGCAGCTTGGTCCATTTTCGGTAAACTAAAATTAACTGATAAATAATTTGCAATTTCGTCTAAAATTTTTTCCCCAGCATCTAAAGCTAAATTTGTTTGATCGTAAGCACTTGATCGTGCAAATGTACGATGAACAAATCCACTGCTAGAAGTTTTCTCTAATGATTTGAAGTCTGACACAATAAAAGCAATTAAATAACTTGATGTTTTTGGTGTCGTTTCGAATGATGTGGTCACCGAACCATCAGCACTAAATAAATTTAAATTTAAATACGCATAAAAAGGCTAGAAAAAATGAATTACTTTGGTACTGGATTTGGTGTTAGTGTTGGCATATTTGAAATAGCCGTATAACTTGCAGCATGTTTAATCCGAATTGAATATGTTGCTTTTAGTGCAGGTTCATCATAGCAAGGATAGGCGTGACGAGCGTCGGTCGACTCAAATTGTGTGGTCGCTAACCATTTAACATTTCCTGCATTATCCCTGTATGAGGAACGATAGAATCCACCATTATCTACACGCAATGTTGCATTATAGACCACTTCGATTGTGTAGTTATTGTTAACCAGTAAATTTGCTGCAGTATGAATGACGAAAAATTCATTTTCTGGATCGTAGGTATAAGAAGGTACTGCTAACGGAACTTGCTGTGGTTGGGCAGCATCGGTCCAAAGTCTAACCTCATTTATGGTCAAACTACGATAATGTAATGTTATGTTTGGAAAACTGTCACGATTTTGAAATAATATTTTAACAACTCCGTTAAAGTTAAAGTTTGCTTGATCCACAAATGTTTCCAACCATACGTCGTAGTGGATTGGTTTTGTATTATTTGGTAATCGGTATGAAATTTCATCAGCCCGACTGTCTACTTGAACAATATCTTCTATGCGTCGTACAATAAAAGGATCACTTTTTCCGTATGCAGCCGCCGTTACGGTCAGAACTACAAAAACTAAGAGATGTTTTCGGAACATCTTGACCGATTGAAATTGAGAATTCTACTGGATTATTTTTTTTAATTTATTCTTTTAAAATATTTTTTTAATTTAGAGATAAATGTGTTACATAACTTTATTTAGATTGACTATACATATAATATTATTGAAATATGAATGGGTATTCTTAGTATAGAACAATTGAGTGTATCGGATGTAGAGATTATAAAGTTATATCGATAAAATTGTGTCAAATTCGTAGTTAATTATTTAACACAATTATAAACAATCATTATTCATTATAAATTATGGAAACATACATAAGTACCTGCAGATAATGATAAGAAAATCGTACTATTTCATTCAAAGTTTACAATTACTAGAATTTAAAATATTTTATCAATAATATCCTTTAACACATTGTGTGCCAAGCTTGGTTTACTCAAATACTTGGTTATTTATTGAACACTAGATTGAACATAACCGTTAAAAATATTCCTCACATCCCATCCACTTCCCTACTTACACAAAATGAGAATTGTTAGAAAAAAATATTTTTGGTCCTATGAAACATTGCTAAATTTTACAATAGCCTTATAGAAAAAGGATACTCAACAGACAGACTTTTGAATAAGTTACACAATTTTGGTATATACGTGGGCAACAATTAAATTGTTTTTTTTTTTAAATTATTTACAAGAAAGAATGCTATTAACTGAATTTGGAAATTTTATATAAAAAAAATAAACAAAAAATAATTTTGGTGATCCGCAAGGTTCAGTACTCTGTACAACTTTGTTTATTTTATATATCATCATCATCATCCTGTCCTTTACTCCAATGCGACGGAGCATTTTTACCCTTTTTCTATCTGATACCATGGTTTTCATTGACGACTATAACTCTGACTATATCAAAGGTGGAGTGT
>JANSTW010050790.1:1123-12637 GCA_027564275.1 Diadocidia ferruginosa
AAAAGAACCGTCATTTCGTATAAAATACAGGTACAAATTTGTCCTTCGTAAGTGAAAGTTCAGTGACCCAAAAAACCGTCGTTTCAAATTTTAATAATGGTTCAAAATTCGCCGTCTCCCCGCTGGAGATATTTGGCGAAAAAACATATTTTGCTAAGTCGTTCGCCGCGTACATGTCAAAAAAAGTTTTTGCGCATGCGTTGTATGTAAAAAAAAAGGTTTTGGGCATGTGTTGTTAACTTGTTGTGCGTTGTTGTTTAAACTTTTAGTTCAATGTCTGCCCATTTTTTCTTCTTCATTGAATTTGTTTCTTTTTTAATTTTTGTATGCCTTAGATGTCTTTGGTATACGAAGATTTGAAAACGTCGCAAGATCAAAATTTGAACTTATTGGATTCTCCATTTAAAATTATTTGAAATTCAGGTGAAGCAGTTTTATGTTCAATTTGATAGGAAAAAAAGCTCTTTCTTATTTGTACGTTAAACTGTACTTTTCAAATTCTACTAGAATTTCGAATCTAAATGTGCCACGTAGTAAGTCGCTTCAATATTCTGCATTTGTTTTTGGGTTCTGTCTATAATCTATATGGAATTAACGACCGATTTCTGCTAAACGAGCCACTAATGCTACTGCCTTTCGAAAACTGTCTGGATATTTCGTCTGATTATGATTATGCTCTCATTTCCTTTATTTCCTTTACTTGATAAAAAAGGAGATAGTTTATATCCTAATTGTACATTTGGTTTGAAATAATTTAAAAACAAATATTTTAAGGATTGATTATTTAAAAAAATACTATAGAAGAAAAATCTGACTTTCCCCTGTAGAATGTTTTTACTGGCACCACTGCAGATATTCATATCTACAAAATATTCAAATATCTGAAATTCATAGTCTTGTATAATGTATATCTATGCAACAATATACAGTGAGCAAACACGTATTTTGTGATGAAATATTTTGTTTGAATATTATATGGGATGTATCAGTTCAGTAAATCAAAATATGCAAATATTATATAATATTATATAGGTATATTGTTTATAAAGCTTATGCACAACAAATAAAATAACTTGCTTTTCGGAAACAGAGCGCAGTGACATCTCAGAAAAAAATTGTTTTTGTGTGAATGGTATGTATACAAGTATTTATTAAGGTTTAAAAGCATCAGTATGAAGTGGTAAATATTGTTGCTCTGTGCTCAAGATAAGTTCGATTTATGGTCTGACCGAGGATTTAGCTCCAACTACTTTTAAAAAGGAAAAAAATTCTTTGGTCGTTTTATAAAAGTATTTCTATTAAAAAAAACATTTAATTAAATTTAAAACTTATAAACTTTAATTGGAAAAAATTTTAAACCGGAACTGAGCTTTTTTAAAAGATTAACGAAGTTTATCTTTATTTATAAATAAATATCCTTCCCTATTGAACCGACTATGATACAACATTTATAAATTAACTTTGCATATTATATAGAAAATATTATACATTACAATTTTCCAATATTTTCTTTCTATATTATTGTTCTGTTACACAATACTTTTCGAAAAAAAAAATATTTATAAATATATCTTGGTACTATATTTTTTCTACATATATATATTTTTACAGAAATAGTTGATTTATGCAAATTTCCAGACAAATGAATAGTTTTGGCATATTCGAGAAAAAAGAAAAATAATATCAAAATTGTATGCTCGTTGTATGCGGGATTTTATATTTATATAATATTGTGCTTGACTTATAACATTGCTTATATACATTTATATTTATGAAGAAAAGCGGAATATGTTTGTTTATATCACGAAAAATTGAAATCAATGTTAAGATATACATAAAATACATAATTTTCCAATGAATAAACAATATAATTTACTATTTACAATATTTTTTACAAATCATTTAATCGATGCGAATTTATGCGGATTATATCTTTGATTATGTCTATACTCTATAATATGAATATTGAGAGTATTAATATAATTGAAAACGTTTTATGGCTATTAGAGAAAGTCTATATATAGTAGGGAATTGAAGTTAGGAAGCTTAAAAAATAGAATAATAATCATCCCAACATAAAAGTTTTCTGGTCATTGTTCTATCGCGAGTACATATACGCTGCGGCAAAGTATATTTATTTTAGGTATTGAAACGATGAAAGAAAATTTCAGTTACGACATCTAAGATCTTCTCATTCAATCATTGTATATAGAAAATTCAATGGTTGAATGAGGAGATATAAGATATCGCTACTGAAATTTTCTGGCATTGTTTCACTTTATAAAATAAATACTGCAGTTTGGCTGAGGACAAAAAAAATATTAAATTGTCTCTGTAAGTGTTGGCTGGATCTTGTATACTATACTAAAGATTTTAAATAAATATTGAACCATAAATCAATATTTAGAATTGATTTCAAATTATTATGTCACTAAATTCTATCATTTTTATCTGGTGAAATGTATAAACAAAAAAATAATAATTTTAATTTTAATTTCTTATAATATTTATTAATACGCAAAAAAGATTTTTCTTATTATTGATAATAATTAAAACAACATGAACTACAGGATGTCCATAATCGATGCATAGATTGTTATATTCATACATATTTATTTAATTATGTATCACAAGATAATATGTATCATGATTCATCGTGTCCTATGTATTGCAAGTTTTGGGAGCATATATAAATAATAGAGACCATTTTACTACTTCATCATCATTTCATCTTTTAATCCATAGCGTGGGAGCATAGGGTATCAACAGATTGCTTTTAACCCACTCGATTTCTTGCCAGATCTATTACTTCGTTAAGTTCTTTTCTTCGGCTTCCTGCAACATCGATCGGTGTTTACTACTTGTCTTGGACGAATTATTTGACGAAAACTCTGATACAAAAAAAAATAGTGCAGATACTTAACAGACATACTATATAATATGAATTTGAATGATGTTTAAATTACTGATTTATATCAATATAATAAAATAGTTGACTTTTTGTATATAAAATATTAAAATGACCTTCTGAAAGCTGTTATGCTGTGTGTGTGTTTTTCTTTCTTATTCAACATAATATTTTATAAATTCGATTTAATTTCATTTATAAAATTTAAATTAAATTGTTGTTATAACTTTATTATTTTCTTTCAAAAATATCTTTATGACGTATGTTTGCTTATATATTTAATGAATTTAATAAATTAAAAAGTCACGTGCGGTAAAGCAATAATAAATAGAAATTCTAAATTAGTTATAGTGGAGTCATACAAAGTGTAGAGATTTTTTTTATATTGATATTGATAGTTTAAACTAAAGTGTATATGACATAAGCGTTTGATGTTATCAATAGACTGAAATTTTTTTATTCCATAGAAGGAAAAAATATAACGTCCCCATGGGTAAAATAATTAACGACACATATTTCTCAGTAAGAAATAGGCTACTTTCCACAATCGTCTCAGAATCCTATACACTTTCCCATAAACGCTGTTTACACAAATGGACTAATGTGCTATTAAAAATGATTCCTAAATTTTACTTTTTGTATACGGGTGATATCAAAATCATTAAGGCAGATAGAGGGAAAAATAATTTTTTTTCCTAGACACTATCAGAAGTTGTTACCGGGTGCAACTTTAAGTCATTATTCTCTGCCCAATTGTGCAAATCATCTAGACATGTTAATATCAATCATTTATGAAAAAAAATATAAATGGTCCCAAGGCTGAGTCTTGTGGTACACCAGCTGCTACCAAGAACTCATCAGAAATAACAACATCGACCCACTGCGACCGATTGGATAAATAATATTCCATTAATTTTGCTGTTGAAGAGGAAAATATAAATTTTTTTCTCAGTTTGTAACACAGCAGATAATGATTCGTACTGTCGAAGGGCTTCAAAAAATCAAGAAAAATTTAATAAATCAGATTATTATTATCCATATTGCAAATCACATCATCTGTTATATTTAACAAGGC
Organism: Diadocidia ferruginosa; assembly: GCA_027564275.1. Taxonomy (NCBI): domain Eukaryota; kingdom Metazoa; phylum Arthropoda; class Insecta; order Diptera; family Diadocidiidae; genus Diadocidia; species Diadocidia ferruginosa. The sequence continues at coordinate 5,107 of JANSTW010050790.1, forward strand.
AGAGATGGTACTATATGGTTTGCTCTGAAACCAGACTGTTTGGGAGATAACAGATTAAATGACTTAATATGAATATAACTATCTATATTTCGATTAAAAATTTTCAGAGCCTTCGACAGTGCGGACAAAAGCTCGAAAATTAGGTTACATTATTGTTCTCTTTGTTTCTGTAGTAACTTCTACTTCATCAAAAAGACAAAACAGCATATCTCGGAGTGTGGCCAAGGTACAGAAAAACTTTGTAGACATAAAACATAGATAATTTTAAATACTTTAATACTTTAAAGTCGCATTTTTTTTTCAATATGGCGGCCAAAAAATGCATTTTGCACACATAGATATTTCTAGACTTTTTGTATGTTACTTCCAAAGAACCAAAAAAATCAGACTTTGTCTCTGTAAGAAATATTTCCACCTTTCATCATTTTTTTTTCGTAGATCTCCTCTACTAATATATGTATCTCCAAAATTAATATTTAAATTTAAAAATATTCGATAACTTTATTAATTTTTAAATTTAATTTTTCAGATATTTTAGGAATGGGTGCATTACTCTCACCGATATGTCGAATATTAATTATTCTAGGAATATGTTTAACAACAACAAATGCCTATTCAAGTGAGTGTTCAGAATTAGTGGTTTTTTAAGAGAAAAATTTAACTAATTTTAATTATTTTTTTTAGAATATGGTCGATCATGTAAAGATATCGGTTGTCTTCCATCCGAAGTGTGTCAAATGGCCTTTGAATCATGTTCATATTCGCAACGTGATGGAAAAGATTGCGGTTCATATCCAACGTGTAAACGAAACACGAACAGTGGTGGTTTGGGACCTGGTTAGTAAATCCAATATAACACGTTTCTTAGCTCCTATATATGCATGCTATCATTTCAACAATCATATTCAATTTTCAGGTGCCAGTTTAAATCCGGCTCCGGATAATACGCGACTAAATCAACCGTCATATCCTTCATCAAATCGTGAACAGAGCAATCCGAATTATAATCCTGCTCCTCCAATAGATCCGAACAATATATTCGGTCAACCAGTACAAAATAATCAACCGAATCAATGGAGCAATTTGCCAATATTTCCAAATTCACAAAATAACAATCCACAACCGCCATTATATCCACAATTTCCACAACGTCAACCGCCCCAAAATCCTCAATATCCATACAATTCTCCGCCATTACCTCAAGATCCTTATGCCTTCGGTAATCCGCCGCGTAACTATAATCCCTACTATACTACCACCACAGAACCAAGTCTTTGGAATCAATTTTTGTACAATAAACAAGGCGGAAAGAAAAGCGCATCAACACAAATTAGACCAAGTCTTTGCATAGTTGCCATTATTTTAGCATTTCAATTTCATTTTCGTAGATTGCTGACGGCATAAAATAATCGCGCAATATCACATTTTTTTAGTCATCATAAACCAAATAAACAATTATTATTCTTTAAAAAACAGGCACAAATCATAAAAATATTATCAACAAATAACAAAATAGTCTTGTACATTATATTACACAATTCAAATCATTCATTTAAAGAATAAATAAAACTACAAAGTAAATTCCTTTATATACAAATAAAAAGAACAAATTACAAAATATACCCGCGAAACCTAAATTATTTTTATTTTTTCAATTTATTTTTTAAATTGTTAATTTCTAGTCTTATTTTTTTTCTTTCGAAAAATCACAATTAAAACCTTCCTAAATTCCGTCCAAAAATACCAAATGAAAAAAAGGGAAAGAAAAATCATATTATATTATATATAAAAGACCATTGTTACCATATGTCCTTTATATAAAGATTAAGGTCTATATATTGAAAACATTTATATAAAACAAAAAATTCATACAACTTTAGTTTTTTTTTATTTTTGGTTTTTTTTTTATTATTTTGATTACAGATTCATCATCATCATCACATCACAATCCTGATAATGAAAATTCCCATAATTCTGAACCCCGACCGAGCAGACCAAATCACAATTCGTATGGTGGTAGTGATGATTTTAATAGTAATTCACATAGTAATGTTCCCAGTAATCCATCTAGTCCAATCTATCCTACCCTTCCGCCCTATAATCCGTACGGTGGAAACAGCAATGTAAATAGTGGTGGTTATGTTCCACCGGGGTATGGTGGCGGTTCTACGGGCGGTACGAGTAGACCAACGTTTCACTATGGCGGCGGCGGCGGAGGAGGAGCAGGTGGTGGTGATCAATATGGAGGTGGCAGCAGTAATAATAGAGGAGGCAGTAGCAATGGAGGAAGTCAGTATGGAGGTGGTGGTAGCCAGTACGGAGGTGGTGGAAGCAGTTATGGTGGAGGTGGTAGCGATAACAGATATGGAGAAAAGGGCGGCTCTTCTGGTTCATCGACGGGAGGATTTTTGTCAGGGCTTAGCAGTATATTTAGTGGCGGCGGCAGTGGCGGTGGAGGATCTGCTGCATCAGGACTTGGTAGCCTTTCAAATATATTAAGAACATATGGAGGTAGTGGAGGTGGAGGAGGTAGTACAGGCGGATCATCATCTTCTGGGTTAGGTGGCTTAGGTAGCATACTAAATGCGTATGGGGGAGCAGGTGGTGGAAATACCGGCGGTGGTCTAAGTAGTATATTAAGTTCATATGGAAGAGGAGGACAGAGCGGCAGTAGTACAAGTGGACTTGGTAGCTTGTTAAATACATTTGGCGGTAGTACAGGAACAAGAGGTGGAGCAAGTGCCCCATCAGGTGGCTCAAGTCTTCTATCTGAATTAAGTGGATTGTTTGGTGGCGGTGGAGGAAGTAGTGGAGTAACATCATTGTTACAAAACCGTAAAATAGGTGGTCTCTTTAATGAGAACACACCATCGTCAGGAACAGGATCCACATCAAATAGTGATACATCTTTAACTAGAACCAAAGGTTATCCAACACAAGCTCCAGCTTACACTAGCTATGGTCAAGGCAGCAGTAGTGCTAGTTCAAGTAACACAAATCCTGCTGGCGGTACAACACGATCCGCGCAATATGGATGGAATGTATAGTTATATAGTTAACGAAGAATTTGTTTTTTAAATTTAATTTTTTTATAACTTTTGTATAGATTCAGAACAAACTAGAATTAATAATAAAAAAATATATAGAAAGGACTAAACTTAACGTTTACAATTATTACAAATTTAGATCTTTTTTGTTTCTATATTATTATTATATAACATGTAAATACTCATCTTTATGCCAATTAAATTTATAATATTATTGACAAAAAAACAGAAAACCGAAAAAATTATTTGTTTTATTTTATAGATTTATTGACTATATTTTGTAAGAAAAGTATCATAAACGAACAATTGAATTGTGTAATTTTAAATCCACTCAAAATTTTCATAATATTAATCCTAAGTTATAGTTTTATTACCAAAATTAACAGAAATAATTTCATATTATCATATAATAATTACTACTAAACACAAACAAGGACTAATATACTGGGAAATATTTACAGTTAAAATACGCTTAATATTTATAAAAAAAATATTTTTTCAGGATATCGAAGACGCAATAATAGGGTTGCATACACAACACGAAAGCCTACACGCGCACCCTTTCGATTTAGAAGCAATTTTTAAGTATATAGTGGAGCTTTTGCATAAAAAAATAATAATCATAATTAATTGGATCCGCATATTACATCATCTTAAAATATAGACTGAAACATTGGATTTGGATATATAGCTATTGGTTTTAAACTTTAAACTTTTTATTTCTAAAAAATAATATTTAATAAATTATATAAATTTGGTAATTTCTTAATTTTCTTTCTTTAAAGCAATTAAAAAAAAAACTTGTTTATTAAAAAAGACAATTTTGCTAAATTTCTACTATTATTTGTTTACTTTGATAAAAGCTTTTATGATCTATATAGTAGCATCATAGAATAAAAAAATATATAGAATATACTACAAGGCTGTTTTGCCGCTGCATTTTTTTACGTCGCTACCATCAAATTTAATTTTACATAGCAACCAACAAAGACTATAGAGACGAAACAATATGTAGAAGCTTTTTGAAGCTATATCATTTTCTTGTGTCGATATATATCTCTATACATGGTTTTTGGCTAAACCATTACCTTGCATTCGAAGTTGTTAATTATTATTAAAAACGATGGCACGTTCGCCAGTATAAGTTAAGCTGTTGGTATATCTATTATATATATTTTACTCATTTAGTGTAGAAATCAGCACAATGACTGCTTAAAAGTAATCAGAAATCTTCACAAAATTTCAACAGACGCAATATCTTAATTAAACTTAATAGAAATAAAAATGAAATTTAGAGTCCAAGACCCTCATTGCGTTGTATAGTGGGCAAATCAACATAATGTTATTATTATTATTATATGCATGTTAATGTTACAATAATATTGTAAAAATGTATTTTTGAACCATTAATAGCTGCATCTAATGCAAATAAATACATTATACGTCTAGTGTACGGTCAAATAATAATAATATTACATGTTTCGCATTCTCAATATAACTCATAAGTACATGAAAAGCTCAGTGGCGGTCGAAAACAAGAAAATTTGTAGAGATAAATAGAATGCCACACTGCTTTGACATTATTTTTCACCTCGTTCACTATATTCCCCGGACTTCCACTCTGAAGGTCGGACTGCCTCCCTGAAGGTCGGACTGCCTCCCTGAAGGTCGGACTGCCTCTCTGGTGCCTGCCGGGGTTGTCGGACCCCCTGTGGAAAGTTATTAACTTTTACCAAAGTGTATTTATTTTATATAGTGAAACAAATTTCAGTGGCGACATCTGAATTTTATCCCAATTCAATGAATTTTCTAAATAAAATGGAATGGTTGAATGAGGATATCTTATAGATGTCGTTACTAAAATTTTCTTTCATTGTTTCACTACTTAAAATAAATACACCTTGCTTTTACGCCATTAAATCAATTTTTTTTACAGATTTTTTCATACAATAGGAAAAACAAATTAAAGAAATGTAAGCATTTTAATTCAGTATACTTGGCCACTGTATGCCCAAAATGCAGAACCGCCCCTGTGAAAGCTGCATAGTGCATACATGATGTTTACATATTATTATGTAATATATGTTTAAGCTATTGACATTTTCAACCCATCTCATAACCTCCTGTACACAATATAATATAATTTGTATAATATATTGACCTAATACATTTGATAATAATAATTATTTATGCACACATATATGAATTCATATGATGTGCCTGCGATATGTTCCAATATTATATGTGTGTATTTATTTATCATTAGTGAATTAAAATATGGTCTAACACTTTAACCTCGTACAATATCCCATTTATTTAAACCCATTCGACATAGTAACATAATCCCCACCCAATTTATTCTATAATTATAGTTGTTAGCACACACAAAACCAAATCGTCAATTTGCAAATACTGTATAATCGTAAATAAGTGAAATTCAAAAAGTTCTATGAAAATAAAATAATTATTAATAATCTGTTTTTCGATCGAATATAGAGCTTTTCAATTAACTAAGTACTTAAAAAGTTCTTAGATCTGATATGCTTTTAGCACGAAGTCGCTCCTTCACTGGATTACAAATTAAAAAGCTGGCCAGATATTCTGTGACTTTATTTAATGAAAAAGTGGCTTTTGAGATGTTCTTTTAAAATATTTAGAAACAGTTATTCCACAATAATAAAACTTACTTGAGGTTTTGGGTCGATTTAAAATTTTAAAATTTTATTATGAACATTTGTCTATATTTAATATTTATAACTCAAAAAGAAACTTTACAAATCAACAAAATAAATGTTTTTATACGAAAATTAAATATTATCAAAGTACATTTGTGTCATGTATCAAGTCATAAAATTTACAAATTGTGCAATGTGCAAATAGCAAAGTAAAATTTGCATCCACATCTATATGCAGAAAAAGGGAATGAGTTTAATTATAATTATACACCTACTTGTAGTGCAGTCACAAATATAGACCTATAAAATGTTGACTTTATTAAAAGGATGCTACTTGTACCCTATATAGTTTAACTATTTTATATATTTATGTCTATATGATGGCAATTGGCAGGTGTAGAGTAATAATGAACAAATTATACATATACATTGGTTTCCCTTTGCGCACAAAATGTATGTGAATAAAACACCTCGATGCTATATACGTTCATAATATATATTTTTCACCATATTTCACTCTTTAAAAAAAAAAAAAAATTCTACATTTTTCTTTTTAAATTTAGCAAAAGTAATTAAAAAATACATTTAGTTATTTATGTGATTAGAATAGAAAAAATAGAGAAAATTAGCCAGAAAAACTATATGCAAATGTTTGTTGCTTCATTAGTTTTATAAAAATAATCCTTTAAATCTGTAATTTATCGATATTATAATATTGCACAACTAATCTTAATTAAATTGTGCATTTAAAATTGATTATTTATTTAAATTTTATGTAAAATATATAGGTTAACCATTTTGTTTTATTTTTGAATGAGAGTTTTTGCGATTTACATGCCGATTGACAATGACATAGTGCAGTTTTAAATGAACAATGTGTCAGTCAAAGTGCAATAAATGGATTTAAAAATGGGAACAGCTTTTTTTGTGCAATGCTATTAAAAAGGATATAATATTCAGAACTTATAGTCAATTATATTTGATTATATATACTTTTTGTATTTTAGATATTTTTTTTACAAAATAATTTAAAAAAAACTTTAATAAATAAAAATTAATTTAATTTATTACCACATGTAGATTTAAAGATGTTTATATTGTTATACAGAAATAGCCCGATCGCTGAAGAAGTTATAGATAACAGAAACTGCCTTGAACATCGCTATTTAACCCATATTTTTATGTTTATGCTTATCTTAATAAGTGTTATAGTTAATTTTAAGCATTATGTGTATATATTATTATATCTATTATTTATACTTAAAATGTATAGCTGTGACCCACGTAACATTAAAAAAACTAAACGTATTATTTATAGATCTTCGTCTGGAATGAATCTATAAAGAAATTTACCTTTACTAAATATTATAAAATTATGTCATTGATTTATTTTTTCCGAAATTGTTCAAATACATCTCGTTAAAGACAAAACGTTTTCTTTTATTTTATGCGCTCCTTATTTTATAATAAAAATGTAAGCTTTTATTATCAGAGCTATATATATACAGAGATAACCAGTATGGAGTAGTGGGTAACGTCACGGCTCCATAATTAAGAGGTTGTGGGTTCGAGGCTCGGTAGGGCCAACAAATTTTCACATCTGGGTTATTATCTTTCATTTGCAGGTGTTTATTAAAAAGCGATTGCAATGGCCCGGAAGTCTCTTAAAGCCGTTGTCCACCCATATGATATCAACTGATAGGGTAAAGGGTTCCTCATATAGTGTAAAAATCCACTCACTGATTACTATACAACAATATACCGGTGCGACATGCTGACAACATTCCACATTAAAAACGGTTTGTCATG
>JANSTW010050801.1:0-12636 GCA_027564275.1 Diadocidia ferruginosa
TGCGTCAAAACGACTAAATTGGTTGGAAAAAGTATGTTACCAAAATATTTAGGAAATTTATTTACCTTTAGTTTGATGTATAATTGTACTGTATTGGTTAGTTCTAATACAGAGATATATTGACATATACTGACTTACCTCCGAAAAAGTCAAATCAAAACTTCAAAAATGCATATCTCGAAATTCTATCCATAGATTTTTTTTTATCGAATATTTATATATAAAAAAATAGTGGCTTATGGATCACCAAAATCGTATTGCGTATAGTGTAATTAACGTCTTTTGAGGATTTATATATTATATAGCCATCTATTAATTGTATTCAACACTATACGATCTGTCAAATAATGTGTCATATTATTTTATTTGGTTAAAATCATGTCAATAATTTTGTTTTATCATTGCTACGTATTAGGTTTTATCCTTTATTTTGAAATCATCAGCTAAAGGATCCCAATGGCAAAATATACGTAAGATGACGTTAACCACTTTAAATTAAATTTTAAGTTTTAAAATAAATGTTACCCTCCAACAGACATGCTAAATTTAACAGGATTTTCTATACAAATTTTCATTAATTTGTTTTCAGTAATTTTTTATATTGTATATGGAAAGTTAGTTCGGAGAAAATCCTCAAGGTGTCGTTACGTGGTACAAAAATTCTTTTTTCTTTTAAATATTTGATTTAAAACAAAATGAAATATGCCAAATTATTGGAATTCAATGAAATTAAATTTTACATATTATATACCAATAATATTGATCAAAATCAATAGATGGCGTTTTAATACATAAACCTTCATAAAATGTTTTTTATAGCGATAGTATTTCAACAATAATATTTTTATATCAATTTATAATTAATAAAATGAACAATTTAATGCTTAGCACACGTCTTTCGGATACATACATCAAATTTCTTATTTTTTGTGATTTTCAATTATTAAAACAGCCCGCGTTTAGTAAGTTAGAAAAACATATATATATTATGGTTTCTCTCTCTATCATTAAAATCATTAAAAATATGATTTTCGTTTTCAACTATTTTTTTTTATTAAAATCGTTTTTTTCTTTTGTCTAAAAAAGCAAAAACTAACGTTTTTTTTATACAGTTTTTAAATCTGCCTAATATTTTTGTAAAAAATATTTTTTATAAATATATTCGTAACACATCATTCTTATAAATTTTTTTTTTCAAAATTTTATAACAAAAAACCTTTAAAAATGTATAATATATATTTTTAATTTATTAATATTTTTCTCAAAAAAAAAAAAAAACAATTTGCTAAAGTATATTCTAAATAATTAAAAAAAATTGTTAATAATAGTCGATAAAAAAAAAATACATAAACCAATAATAATTAAAAAATTTAACAATATTTTTTTTTTAATTTAAAATTTATATTGTTTAAGCACAAAAGGTTTAAAATAAAAACGGTTACAAGAAAGACGCGATCTATAAATGAGGACAGTTTTTCTTCGATTTAGTTAAATTATTAAAAAAAAATATTTATCTTTTAATTAATTTGTAATAGATTTTTTTTTAAATAAATTCTTCAAAATTGTATTTATTAACATAAATCAGATTGGTCTAAAAAAATGGGGACACGTTCATATAACATGTTAGTAATTTTTTTTTAATAAAATAAAAGTTCAAATATTATTGCTAGTGGATGGTGGGCGAATTTTACCAATTCCCGTCGTTCATTAGATGAGATTTACCCTACAGGAAACTGGTTTTTTTAAATTATTTTATGAACTCGAGAACTCAACACTATTGTATCTATAGTTAGTGTGTCCCAGTTTTCCAAGTGACTGGCTTTCACTCTCCCGACTTTCGCGAAAGTTTGTGAAAAAAGAGTATTTTAGCCCCTCCCCCTACATGAATTAATATTTTTCATTTGATACTAAACAATCCTTACCCTTCATATACTTCCTAATTCTACCAACAAATTTTTCGACTTTTTACGAAATAATGTGCAAATGTTAGTCGTTTTGAATAAATTCTCCAAATGAAACATCTGAATATAATGTTCACGCTTTTTCTTCTTTGTTTATATTTTAACAATTTTCGCTCCATTATTTTGACAGATTTCGCCATTAATAATATTTCGTATATGTCTTTAAACTACATAGGAATAGTAATTTTTTGGTAAAGTGGGCAAAATTTCAACATTACTGCGGCTCATTCTCCAAATCAACCATCTGAAGAATATTTTGACAGATTTCGCCATTAAATATTTCGCATAAGTCTTTAGACTACATATAGGAATAGTAATTTTTGGCGAAAATTGGAAAAATTGGAAAAATGTCAACGATACGCCGGCTTTTAAAATACTATGAACAAAAAGATGTTCGTCGATTTTTTCGTTTTTTAGTAATTTTTCGCTTCCGGCAAACCCTTGGTAAAAAAACAGACATATTTTGATACAAAATTTCTATTTATTTTTTAATATTTAATAATCTAATTTATGTATAAAAAATTTAAATATTGAAAAAATATATCATGCGATTTGTATCGCATTAAATCGTCCTATACGGAAGCACTAAGACACGAGATACCAGGATTTACACGTCACATAAATGTAAATATATGCAAATAACTTCATCAGCTCTTGTCCAGTTTATTATAAGTGGCTGGGTCTCGTTTTACGCGGTTTTAATTTTTATAATTTGTAGTATTGAAAATATCTACCGTGTATAAATCGAAGCATAGAGAGAGGGGCACAAAATTTCAATGTAATCGTTGAATGCATATATTCTGTTAAGTATTGTCATATCGCCAAAATTTTATTTAAAAAATGACTGTCTGAACATATCATATTTAAAAAAAGCCAATAAATATTAATAAATTTTGTATGTTTTCGGCGAATTAGGATAAGAGGGGTAGCGATTCTTCCACCAGCCTACCTGAAAATCATCACCTATGTTTCTTTTCACGATAGTGTACAATTTTCGCACGTTTTTTCTTCTTATTGTTAACATATTAACAATTTTCGCCTTATTATTTTGACAGATTTCGCATACAATTTGTCGCTTCGAAATATTGCGGGCAAATTTTAATTTTTTAATAATTTTTTATAAAAAAAACTGTTTAACAATTTTCGCCCTATTATTTTGACAGATTTTGTCATACAATTTGTCGCTTCGAAATATTGTGGGCAAATTTTAATTTTTTAATAATTTTTTATAAAAAAAACTGTTTAACAATTTTCGCTCTATTATTTTGACAGATTTTGTCATACAATTTTTGGCTGCTAAATAATTTGAACGAATTTTTAATATTTTTTTGATAAAAAAAAGTTTAACAATTTTCGCCATTAAATTTTATGCTGCGAAATATTTATTTATTTATTATAAAAAAAAACTTAAAACAAATCAACATTCATTCAATTTATTTAAAAAAAAGTGTTGTGTCTCGTTTTAGTTGGTTTAAATTTTTTTTACGATTTAAACGTAAGATCTTATCCAGAACAATTTTTATCCATGCGACCTTACTTACAATAATATTGTGTTAACTATTGGAAAAGCAAAAAGTAAAAATGGCTGTCTTTTTTTGAATGAATAAAAATAAATATTATTCTTTTAAAAATCCCACTAAATATTAGTGATAATTTTTTCTTTTCCAATTTCTGTATAATTAATTTATTATTAATTTGTCCAATTTGTTTAAAAATCTAATCCTCATATCTTCTTCTTTTTCCATAAATTTTAAACCTTTCTTTAAAATGTGCCTATTATTTTTCTATCTGTATAGTTTATCTACACATAATATTTTAATGTTTTTTTTCTTGTTTTTTTATTAAAAAAATGCTTTTCTATTTTTTTTCCATAAAATATCAACTTATATAAAAAATATTGTTTTTTTTCGTATTTTTTAACTGTTTTACTCCTTCTGTCACTCGTCTATTAAAAATGTTTTAATTTTTACAGGTTAAATATATATTTTCATTTAAAGAAGAAGGGATTCAGGCATTTTAAAACGAACACTTATTATTTTTGATTAAAAATTGCAATAATTTATATAATAAAAAAATTATTTTAAAGAAATCTAATCAATATTAAATTACAAAATAAAAAACGACTAACTATAACAAAGCTCTCAAGTAAGTGAATATAAAACTATCCATTTTCTTTCATTTAATTTTTGTTTTGACTATATCACCGTAAGAAATATACATTTTTATTTTTCAAAAATTAGACCGCTCTCACAATGGGTATTTTTTTCAGTTTTTGCAAATTAACAAAAACCCCAAATCAAAAGTTTTTGGTCTCCATATTGGAAAATATTGGTCTTTAATTTCTAATATAAAATCGCAGCACGCTTCACGTGAATTTTTATGTCAAAGGGAAAGGAATTTGACAGCTGTCATAATTGTTTAACAAGAATTCTCAATGATGTCCGTATTGGACGAGTTCCTACTATAGAAAAATCGCATCGCGTTCTTTATTTATAAATATATAGTCATATGGATATTGCACAACATATTTTTTTATTAAATTTATCGCGTGCGATATTTGATGAAAACTATTATCCTAAAAAACTATTTCTTTTATTTATATAAACAATTTTAAAATTTTCTTTATCAAAATGTATTCACGAAATAATGCGAAATAATTTTCGGATAAATCGTGTAATAAATTATAAATAACTAAAAAACGCGGTGCGATTATTCTTTATTGATAAGTCATCCAATACGGAGACCATAAGAGTCCTTGTAAAACAAATTTGACAGCTGTCAAATTTTATACTTTTTACATAAAAATAGACGTGAAGTGGGCTTCGATTTAAAAAGTTTTTTAATCGTTTTTATTAAAAAGAAAACCAGAAACAAATATTCATTGTGCGAGCGGTCTAATCGTAAAAATGTCAATAATTAAATATTAATATTATGTGTGTGTGTGTAGTTTTTCTTTTAATTAATTAATTAAAAAACACAATTTTAATTTTCTCTAAGTCCACATTGCTAATAAAAATATAGCAATTTTTAATAAAATTTATATATAATATATTAATTAGTTGTATAATAATAATAATTGTCAGTAAAATGTAAAATATTTTACACATTTAATTTATATAAAAACTTGTCTAAATTCACCATTTTTAATTTTTTTGTAAGCATATTAACAATATTATATAGAAAATAAATTAATTTATTTATTTAAATTAAAAACAAATAATTACCTAAGTCCTCACAGTTTGTCCAAATCTGCACACACGCATCGCCTCCTCCATATAATAATCAACAATTACAGATGCGACGCTGCTGCTGCTGCGGCTGTTTCCTCCGGCCAAGACATTTCTTCAATTTCAGACTCTAAGCGTAATTGTAGCTCTCGCATATCGTTGGCAATGCCCACTTCGTATTTCTCATCGGCTAATGTCAAATCGTTCCAAAATCGGGTCGCTTTGAATTCATTGTTGTTCCATAAATGGGACGATGAATTCTGTATATTTGAGAGGAAGGAAATGTAAATTAAATTATTTCAGTTTGATAATTTTATTAAAGTGGAAACAATTACTGCGGATTTTTTAAGATCTCAATGTAGAAATTAAGGAAATAATTTCGGAAATTAAGAACATCAATTCGAAAAATTGAAGACATTTTTAAAAATTAATATCATTTAGAAAAAATGGCAAAATTTTCGGAAATCAAGAAAATCATTTCGAAAAAGGCATCTAAGAAAACAAGGAAAACTTTTGGAAATCAAGAAAATAAATACAAAAACCGGAAGACATTTAAAGAAAAGAAATAATTTCGAAAAACGGAAAATCACATAGGAAATCATTTTGGAAATTCTTTCGATAATTAAAAAAATAAATATAAAAACGAAGGTATTTTCAAAATTAAGAACATCATTTCAAACAAAAACAAAAATTAAGGAAATCGAATTTCGAATTTCAAAGAAAAGATTTCGGAAAATGGAAGGTGTAAAAATCTGGAAATCATTTCGAAAAACTGAAGCCATTTCAGAAATCAAAGAAATTAGAAATCTTTCCGGAAATCAAGAAAATCATTTCGGATATCACAAATCCTTTCGGAAATCAAGAACATAAATTCGAAAGTCATTTAAAAACCAAAGAAATAATTTCGATACACGGAAAAACACAGGAAATCTTATCGGAAATCAGAGATTCTTTCGGAAATCAAGAAAATCATTTCGGACAACGAAAAGATTAGGGAAATTATTTCGGAAATCAGTACAATCTTTTCGAAAAACTGGCATTTCAAATTGCAAGGAAATCATTTAGGAAAATAGAAGGCGTAGAAATCTGGAAATCATTTCGAAAAACTGAAGGCATTTTAGAGATCAAAGAAATCGTATCGGAAATTAGAAATCTTTTCGGGAATCATTTCGAAAAACAGAAATCATTTCGAAAATTAAGGAATCCATTTCGGAATTCAAAAATCAAGGAAATCGTTTCGAAAAAACTGAAGGCATTTCAGAAATCAATAGTCTATAATATAATAGCAGTGAGTAGCGTCACGGCTTTGTGTTCAGAGGTGGTCGGTTCAAGGCTCGGCAGGGTCAACAAATTTTCACAACTGGACTGTCACCTTTCATTCGCAGATGTTTAAAAAAAATAAAAAATCGATCGCGTGGTTCGGAAGTCATTTAAAGCCGTTGGTCCACCTATATGATACCAACAGATAGGGTTCCTCATATAGTGTAAAATCAGATAGAAAAAAGGGTAAAATGGTCTCTATGCTCCCTCGCTTTAGAGTAAAGGGCACGATGATGATTTCAGAAATCAATGATATCGTTTTGGAAATTAGAAATCTTTACGGCAATCAAAGAAATCGTCTTTGAAATCAGAAATTTTTCGGAAATCAAGGAAATAATTTCGAAAAACGGGATACTTTTCGAATATCAGGAAATCATTTTAAAAAACGAAATATTTTTTGAAATCTGAAGGCATTTTTGAAATCAGAAACCTGTTCCAAAATCAAAGAAATCGTTTCTGAATTTGAAATCTTTTCGGAAATCAAAGAAATCGTTTCGGCAATCAAGAAAATATCAGGATCATCATTTTGAAATACGGAATAATTTTCTAAATCTGAAGACATTTCAGAAATCAGAAATCTTTTGTGAAATCAAAGAAATCGTTTCGGAAATTAGAAATATTTTCGGAAATCAAAGAAATATTTTCGGAAATTATTTTGAAAAATGGAAGACTTTTCGAAAAACTGAAGGCATTTCAGAAATCAAGGAAACAAAACAACTTACCTTAACTGTATCATGGTCATTGTTCTCCATAATTTTCTCATCAATTAATATCAATTCCATTTTTAGCTCATTTCTCTTACTAGAATAGTTGTTGGTGGCCGCTGGCGGTGATTCGGGATAAAAGAGCGCAACATTATTATGATCGGGTTGTTGTTGTTGCATTTGATCATATTTCATGGTATTGTTATAGTCAATGTTGCCGTAAATTAGCTGATTATTCGCAGATGGAGATGTGGACGAGGATGATGACGATTGTTGTTGTGGTGGCGTCGTTGGTGCTGCCATCAATGCATTCAATTGATCCTTTTGTTGTTGTTGTTGTTTTGATTGCAAATAATTTAACCATTCCAGAGTGTTGTCATCGTTTTGCAACACGCCACCTGTCGTATTAGTTGGCGACAGATCGTTATCGCCAAACAATGAGCTGCTGTCTTGAAATTGCGAATACTTTGGCCGTCGCGATATTGGACCGTATTTATTACTGGTTGTTGGCGCATCAAACGGTATGGTTCGATCATCTTCGGCCAGAATCGATATTGAACGATCAAATAGATTCGGAACCGAATTATGGTTTGTAATAATCGGCGGATCGATTCGACCATTGTTGTTGTAAGCGTTGGAGAGATTTTGCTGCTGTTGCTGCAGTTGTTGCTGATTGGTAAACGAATTCCAATAATTTTGAAAATCATCTTTGTTGTTGTTGTTGTTATTATTATTTGGTGACATCTTATTGTAAATGTTTCCATTTAGCATAGACTTTTGTGGCGGCTGTGGTAGTGGAAGCGTTGTTGTAGGTGGTGTTGGAGAATTTGTAGCCGGCTTATATTTCTCCAGTTCTTTTATTATTTCCTGTCGACGCAATTCTAAATTTTGGATTTTCATCTCTACCAAAGATCCATTCCTGCCGTTATTGTTGTGACTTGGTGGTGATGTATTCTTGTACAAATGATTTGATGGCATTTTCTGTGGTGTTTGCTGCTGGCGATCCCAGTAAGCATTTTGCCGCATCATATTGTCTAGTTGACGTGAATCGTTTTTATTGCCATAGTCGTTGTTATTTGCGGACAAAACATTTGGTGGCAAATTGGCAAATTGATTCGGTTGATGATAAGATTGCTTAAATGCTGCATCCGGTTGAAATGAATTCATGTTATGTTGGGTCGGTGGTGGTGGGTACATATGTTGCGGATTCATTTGCTTTGAATTCTGGAAGTTTGTCATCGAGTGTTGCGGGTGTGGTGGCAATTGTTTCGGATGTGATTGCATAGGACGTGCCGGTCGCATTCCACCATTTTGCATATTTTGTTGTGGCGGATGTTGTTGCGGTGGCGGAGGAGGTGGATAGTTTATTGGTCCTGCGTTAGATCCAAATTGATGATCAAACGGCATACGGTTAATTTGATTCATTGAATTCGATGTTAAATTTTGGTGATGTCCGCCGTTGCCACCCATTTTACTCTCCTCATATTGTGGCGGAGGCTGCTTGAATCGTATTGGCGAAGTTTCTTCGTTCAGATATGACGATGACGATTGATCGCTTAGATAATCGACTTTATCCTTGGGCATCGGTGTACGCGAATTGATTTTTCGACTTTTCGCCCGATACTTTTCTAATTCTTCTTCGGTATGGGCAAATGTACAGTTTGTGCCACGCGGGCATGTGGCTCGCATCGCCAAGTCACGACACATACTTATCTTGTATTTTGCATTATGATTTGAGTGGCTTGGCTCTTGCAGTTTTCGGTTGCCATGATGTTGCACGAACTCAACTAACCCAACCACAACCAGCTTAACGGCATCCAATGAACTGGACACCTCTTGCCACAATGGCACGCTGCTTTCGGCACTCGGATCAATGCTGGCCAAATTCTTTAAATGTATTCGTAGGCCGGCCAGGTTAGCCGGATCACCGGTACGCTGCAAAGCAATCACCAATTCTTGAACGGATTGAGCAAATGATTGTGGCGTTTGAAGTTTATCGATTATACTTTGCATGTGTGACTTATGGCTGGTGTCACCGTACAGTAACGCTGACCATTGATCGGGTGCAATTCGCAGGCCGGCTTCCGTTGCAATCTGAACGATTTGAGCATCGTGCTCACGTCGCAACGCTTCGTATGTACGAAATTCTTCTTTTAATTGCATCAACGACGAGTCACCGTCACGCTTTGACACCTTAAAACAACTTGCTCTATACAACAATTGAACAACGTGGCCGATGCTCGTCTTTGACGCTTGCGGAAAGTGTGGCTCCAAACGTTGTACAACAAACATAACCAACACTTTTCGCGACAACGCCGAACCATCCTCCAACGCAAGTAAGACCAGCTTAAGTACTTCTTCCTGCATAGCCGGACCCAAGAATTGACATCCTCTGGCCCGTACGGCCGCCCACAAATTGGCGCTAAGCTGTTGCGGATTTTGATGCTGTAGGATAAGTTCGGTTACGGTACGTTCGCCCAACGATCGAGCCGCACGCAACGCTCTCGACCGCCCCTCGTCTTCAATGAGCTGACAATTGACCAATGTAACGAGCTTGCGTTGCATCGGTCTGGACAGGAGGCTGCCAACACTGCCATTTGCAAATGGTTTCAAATACAAGGCCAATTGTTCGATGGACTTCTTGGCGAGGTTATAGTAGACCAGGTCATCGATACAAAGATTCTGTACACTTGTCGATGTTTCTTCGGGTTCATGTTGTCCGGCTGCTGCTGCTGCGTCGCCGCTTGTCGTTGACGATGTCGGTGATGTTGTGGTTGTTGTAGTGGTGGTGGTGGTGGTCACCAATTGTAAAAGTGCATAATTGATTGGCAAATTATTTAAGTCTGTAGTTATTGTGGTCTAAAATCGAAAATAATGGTTAATTGATCAATGTTGATTAATAATCTAAAATTTGCACTTACTTGATCGAATGGGCATTGTTTCTTGTGTAGTGTGCCGAGACATGTTCGGCATATTGTGTGGCCACATCCTAAACTAATTGGAGGACGTACAGTTGCTGCAAATTCGCGGCAACAAACTGGACAAGACAGAAATTCTGTCCATTGGGGTGCCTGTATCGGCATTCTGTGTGGGGGAAAACATTTTTTTTTATTAATTTTATTAACCCGAACGCAACTATATAAGGTGATTTGGTTCATCGACAATTGAACGAAAAAAAAAATCGCAGAGAAATGTGTTTTCTAGGAATTCTCGTTTCGGAGAAAATTTATAATATATTTAATAATTTAAAAAAAATTATTAATATTTTAAAGTATTTATTTTTTATTTTTGGGAAACTATGCTTTTGGGGAAATAACCAGTATGGAGCAGTGGGTAACGTCACGGCTCTGTAATCAAGAGTTTGTGGGTTCGAGGCTCAGTAGGGCCAAAAAAAATTCACAACTGGGTTATCACTTTTCATTCGCAGGCCGCATGGCCGTCAATAAAAACCATGATATCAGTTAGAAAAAAGGGGTAAATTGGTCCCTATGCTCCTTCGCTTTCGAGTAAAGAACACGATGATATAGTGTAAAAACTCACCAACTGATTCGCACTGATTACTATTTACTATACAACATACATGCTGACAACATTCGCCATTAAAAACGGTTTGTCATGAAAGAACCTAGTAATCAGATTAAACAGTTATAATGGTTTAGCCAGAAGTGAACAGTAAATTGCTGATAAAGATAATTTACCAGTCCATTCATCAATAGAAATATTAGTAACTTGAATATAATCTTAACTTATTTTTTCTAATTCGTGATGCTTGATATATTGTTTGATGGTAATTGCTGAGCCTTCAAATAATTGGCAAACAATTTGCAAATATTGATGATTTTACATGCTTATGTGATAATGTTGACGGATGACCAGACTTTTTTTTCATCGATTTTACAAACTACCAGAACTGTGAAGGATCACGTATCAGATCCGACTGCGATTTCTTTAAAACACATTTGAATGCTATTTTTTGGGGAAGCTAAGAATCTTTTTCTTAAAGAATTGAAGGTCGAGTAATCAGATTGGCGAGTTTAGTCTCCTTGTATCTATTATGTGCCTCTTAAGCCTTAATAGAACTTTGTTGTACCACGGCGGATGTTTAGTTTTTCTTAATTTGTTTAAAGGTACAAACTAATTGCAACAAATAAAAACACATCGTAGAATTTTTCATAACATTTTCCAAATACCGATAAATCAGAATTGTGTTTTCTCAATTAATTGTTTCGAAATATTAATTTAATCCGCAACAAAGTCAGCTTTCCCAAAATTCAACAACATCAATACATATTTTGGTTAGATCATGGTGATAGGATCATTTCTGCTCAGTGGCAATTGCATTTTAAAATATTTAAAATAGTAACACCGAGGGGGTAATCACTTGAAAAATATTTGTCCCACTGACTTCCATATTGAAATTACTTCCATGACTTCCATATGACTTCCATGTGACTTCCATGACTTATACATGACTTCCATATGACTTCCATGACTGCCATCTGACTCAAATGACTTCCATCTGGCTTCCATATGACTCCCATGACTTCCATATGACTCCCATGACTTCCATCGAGGTTGTCCCAGGACTTCCACATGTGCGTACCTCCTCAAGTAACACTATATATATCATTCGAAAATTTCAGATCAAGTTACTTATCTTGGAAATTTGTTTGTTTTTTTGATAAACTCAATAGCGAGTAAAAAATCGCTCTATGAATGGTTTTTGTCAAATAAGCTACAATTGAATCCGACTAAGTCGTATTGTATTGCTATTTATTGTAATTTTCAGCATAATAATTCAGTCAGACTGTCCTGTTTTATTGAATGATATTTCTATACCTGTGGTTTCATCTATAAAAAGTCTGGGAATTTATATTAATGACAAATTGAACTGGTCTGATCATGTAAATAAGGTTTGTAGTAAGACTTATTCAACACTAAGAAAGCTATATTCCATCCATCAGTATCTGCCAACTCACATCCGGCTAAAATTTGTAAAATATATTATTATCCCTTATGTTTCATACGTCTGTGAAATTTATGCCAGCTGTGGTTCAGTATATATGCATAAATTGAAAGTCTGTTTTAATGCATGTTTAAGGTTTGTTTATGGACTACGACGTTTTGATGATTTAATAACTATAAAAATAACTTGCTTGGGTTAGGAAGTGTTTTTTAACTATATAATTCTCTTATTCCATTTTAAAATTATTACCATTGGTAAGCCAACTTAATTGTGAAGCCATATTAAATTCCTGCAGTCAAGCAGGGTTAAATTTATGATTTCCAGTTCGTCGTCATATTGTTT
This sequence comes from Diadocidia ferruginosa, assembly GCA_027564275.1. Lineage (NCBI taxonomy): Eukaryota > Metazoa > Arthropoda > Insecta > Diptera > Diadocidiidae > Diadocidia > Diadocidia ferruginosa. The sequence goes on from JANSTW010050801.1 coordinate 12,521, forward strand.
TTCAAACTCATACTTTTTGCGTGCTGCAAGGCTATATAATATATAACCAGTATGGAGCTGTGGGTAAAGTCACGGCTCTATAAATCAAGAGGTTGTGGGTTCGAGGCTCGGTAGGG
>JANSTW010050812.1:0-12636 GCA_027564275.1 Diadocidia ferruginosa
AGTAATAAAATAAAATAAAATAGATCATTTATAACCTAAAAATTTGACCGCCAACGCATTGAAGTTAGTTGCAATTCGAGGGATTTTTATATGGGTTTGCACAAAAAAAGCGCTACAATCAATAGATGTCTCAACACCCTCAATCAACTTTTGTTAATGTGTTTTTAGGGATGTTGTGGTCGGAAATATCTATGCATACGTACGCAAACGTGCGGCTGTTTTTTTTCAATATGTAGATACGAGTTTATGCACTGACGCTGTCGATATGTCATATGTTTACTGGGTACATCGACAAAAATTCTCTCTGACAATTCGTGGATTTGTTGTTGTTTTTCTATTTCTAGATGTCGCGAATAACAAAAACAAAGCAAAAACGACGATAGAAAGTAAAAAATACTCCCCAAAAACACATCATCTTTAATCTTTTAAGCTTTCCAAGATGATGTCCCAATATATGGAAGAATTGGAGCAGGTAATTTAAATGGTTGATAACAATGATCTCAAATTAAAATGCGATTATTTCCAGGAACCATTTAACGTTGCCGAATTTATCGAACGTCTTACATGGCGCGCCAACAATGAGGTGTCCTCTGATCAATTTGATCCGGATCTGCTGCACGACACCTTCACGCAAACAATTAAGGATTTGAAAATATTACAAGAACGTCAGCAGCGTAAGTGTGAACGACTCGAAGAGATTCTCAGGGATGAGCAAATTTTAAGTGCCCAAAATATTGATCAACTGCAAGATCGTCATGAGACCTCGGTTGATTGGTTTCATCAATTGGACGAGAAAATCAATTCGGTAGCCGGTAAGATTATCCATTTGGGTGAACAATTGGAGAATGTAAATACGCCAAGAAGTCGAACGGTCGAAGCGCAGGGTCTTCTCAATCATATGACAGAATTTTTGGTGCCAGGTCCTATTGTCAATGATCTATTTCAAGATCAATCGCGGCTGTATGAGGCAGCCGATGTTATACAAAAATTGTACACAATCGCCCAAGATTTGCCGGCCGATAAGTTTGGTGAGGCGAAGAAAAAGATCGAATCAAAATATGATGACATAGAGCGAAGCCTTATCGAGGAATTTGCATCGGCCCAAAAGCAAGAAAATATCGAACGAATGAAAGCGCTGGCCACAATTTTGTCGCAATTCAAAGGCTATTCGCAATGCATTGACGCTTACATTGAACAGAGTCAAATGACGCCGTCCGGTGGAAAGGATATTTTTGTAGGAATTTTGCCAATGTGTCGTCACCACTATGGCATTATTAAGCTGGTGTTTGCCAGCCCCGATCAAGTAATGGCTAAATTTATTCTAAATATTTATCAATTGAAACTGTACCAATATGCACAAACCAAATTGGACGATCGACGGGATGATGAGAAATACCTAAAGACCCTTTATGATCTGTATTTACGGACGACAAAGCTGAGTAATGATTTAATGGAATTTACAAACGGCACAGACGACGATCTTCTCATAAAATTGACCACAAATATTTTCTCGAAACATTTGGCCACCTACTTGGAAACGGAACATCGCAATTTGGACGCGAAGTGTTCAATGGAATTGAAAAAATATTACGAAAGTAAAAAACATCAGAAGAAACAGGCCGAACGATTTCAAGATTTGCGGCGGGATGTTCAAGCACTGATTGGGACAAGGGCGAATATAAACATAGCGCAGATAGAAGACTATGGTGGCGAGACATTTTTATCTGAGGAATTGGCCATCAATTTAATGCAAGAATCTAAGGCAGCCTTTAAGAGATGTCGATTGGTAAATAATTTAGTGCGAAAACAAAAATTTAATTAATTTCCATTTTCTTTTAGCTTTCTAAAGACACTGAACTTCCCACAAACACCGTACGATTGGCTGACATTCTGTTGCGATATTTAATGTCAGAACATGTGGACTATGCATTGGATCTAGGACTTCAGGCGATTCCCATTGCCGAAAGTAAGTCGGTGCCTCAGATATATTTCTTTGATGTCGTCCAAAAATGCAATACAATTGTGCTGCTGTTGGAGAAGTTGTATAACGCCAGCGTTTTGTCGTGTGTAGTGTAAGTTATTAATCCAATTTTTGTGCAAAATAATAAATATTTCTCCATTAGTTCAACACCGAAGCACACCGATTGCTTGCAAAAGAAACGCTTCATGTTGGAACAAATCGAAAGTAAACTGGACACCGGCTTGGATCGTTCAATAAATGCAATAATCGGTTGGATTAAAGTCTATTTGCAAAATGAGCAACGGAAGACTGACTTTCGTCCCGAAACAGACGTTGATACAGTTGCATCGTCCGCTTGTTTGCACGTTGTACAGCATTTGATGCCACTGATAAATCAATTGAAGAAATGTGTTGACGGTGATAATTTGATCGCAATAATGAACGATTTTGGAGTCCGTTTGCATCGTGTCATCTACGAACATTTGCAACAATTTCAATATAATACGGCTGGTAAATAAGATATTCGAATTGTATTAACTTATGTACTACACCAGAGCAACTAATTGTTGCGGCACTTTTTTCTTATAGCTCTAAAAGCTTGATCCACGAAATACAAAAAAAAAATTTAATATTTACTTGTATGGATCTTTGAACTTGTAGTTTTAGGTCTTTACACTGATATATACAACACAAAGTTCGACCGATTTTTTTTACAAAATTGTAAAATGTTTGTCGAACATTTTGTGAAAGCTGTTTTTTTTTAAATCAATCGTACTTAGCGCTATAAAAAGACCTAAAACTATAAATTTGATGATACACTCAAGTAAATATTAAACAAAATTTAAATTGTTTGCATATCATGGACCAAGCAGAGTAGCTAAAAGGAAAAAAGTTGCGCAACAAAATGCTCCGGTGTAGTGCATAGGTAAATCAAATTAAAAAATCGATTTCAGGTGCAATGTGTGCCATTTGTGATGTAAACGAATATCGTAAATGCGTCCGCATACTAAATAGTCCGCTCGTGTCGCAACTTTTTGATATTTTACACGCCTTGTGCAATTTACTTCTGGTAAAGCATGAAAATCTACCGGAAGTGTGTGGTGGTGAGACATTGGTAGGTTCAATTTTATTGAATTTCAGATCTTTCATTTAAGATTTCTTTGTTTCTTACAGAACTATTTAGATAAATCAGTTGTACTGAATTTCATACAACTTCGTAGCGATTATAAGACAATTAAAATAACAAATTCGTTGAAGGGTATCACCGATCAATCGCAAAAGATTTAAATTATTAATTGGATACTAAAAATCATCGTATTATGTAATAATATTATTATTATTGTTAGAGAAAAGAAAATATATATTTTAATTAAATTAATAAAAAAATGTCAGAAGTAATTTATAAATCAAAGTTTGAATTTATAGTTTTATAAAATAATAAACAGTTAGTTAAAAAATATTTGTCGGACATCCGGTCATCGTTTATTATTATATAGTAAAATGTGACATTGGAATTGTTCCTGTGCATGACGATGGCCGAATGTCCAATAAATATTTTCAAGTGTCAAGTTATAAACAGTAAGGTATATTTAGTATCAAAGGAAAATTAGAAATAAATTTTGTTTAAGTAAGATACATTATAAATAGTTTTTAAAAAGGGTTAAGCCCTTGACCCAAATTTCGATTTGTAATATTACTATGGTAATACTAAATAAGTAAAATTTACACCAAAAAAAGTGTTGTAATTGTAACTTGTACAGTAACCCTAACCCAATTTAAATCGTATTTCACATAATTTTTTTTTTTAATTAATACACAGAATTGCGAAGCAATAAAATGTGTCAATTACGAATAAATATACATAATTTTTATGTTATCAATGTCAAATATCTGCAATATATAGTTTAAATTATTTTTTGATTTCATTCATTGTGTGTTCTTATACCAAATGAAACAATAATAATTTAATTAAAAAACAAATTATGTTAAATGTAGTCAGAATGTATCGGTAATATTTTATTCTGTTTGTCATTTACATATTCATTTATTTTTGTATGACACACGCGTCATCCGGCCACATTAAAAAACATACGTTGTATTTTTAATTATTTTAATTTCCTTAATGTATTATATATTTTGTAGGATTTTTATACATAATGAAAGGAAAACTACCACAAAATCGTATGATGTGTGTTAATAAATTAAAATAAATATATTATGTCACACGATATACTATAATCAGACCATCATGATACTAAATTATTTTTGGATCATGATATCAGATATTATACCTATAATTAATAAATTTAAATTTTAAATTTGTTTTCTATTAAATATTGCAAAATCATATAATTGCAATAACTATAATGTAGCTGGAGGCAATATTTATCTATGTGAAAATTAATTCTTATCGACCGCTAGTTTATTATTAGTTTGAAAGACAAAAATCTTAGGCATGGAAACATTCCGGTATCACATTTTATTATAAAATAAGTCTAAAAACATTTTGACCGAACGTTCGATAAATGTATTGTATCAGGTAAAAATAATTGAAAATTCTTTATATTTCCATAAAATATAAGGTAAAGATCCCACAATTTGTTAAGATTAGTAGTATTTTTAGTTACTGCCTTCATATTAGAAATTTTCATTGTATAACATAAGTTGTTAAATTATTTCAAAAATTTCCCGCTAAATTTGAAAATAAAGACATAATATTACAGAATTTTCAGTAATAATCCTTTGATTAAAACAATCTTTTAGTTAAATTGTAATTTCAATAATTTATTCAATTTGTTTTTTTTTTTAATAAATACCTGAAACCAACAACAAGTCCTATAATTTAAATTTACAAACATGTTTTTTTCTAAATTTAATTTATATATATCTACAACGTACGTTACAAAATTGCCAACAACACTTCTCGTATGCCTAATTTAGCATAGCAAAAATACGCAATTGACGAATAGAATATTACTTTGACGATCCGATCGATCCAAGCCATTCTGAAATGTTGGGAATATTTATTAATTAATAATTATACAATATATTGGCCATAAAACCCACCTGACATAATTCTGTCTAGCCTTTGGCAAATCCTCGTCTTTTTCATGGAGTAAAAAGCGTCTGGCACCCAACATACAATCCCTCAAGTATTCTCGAATATTGGCCGTCTTAAAATTGCTGTACGTAAAATCGGCCAAATCACTTTTATTTGCGCAATCTTGCAGCTCTAGGAATTTGTCATTTTCAAATACCCAATGAGTCATCATAAAATGTAGCAATGCTAAATTGGCCGTATAGATTCGTCGTTGAAGTTTCGCTAAACTAAATTTGAAAATAATTAGATCTTATTTAAAAAATCAAAAGAACTGCATTTACAATTTCTTGTGTCCCATTAACGACAGAACAAAATCCACAAAATAGGCCGTACATAAATGGAATAAGATAAACTAGAAAGAAAATTAATATTAATTCAAAAACTTACAGGGTAAAGGAGTCGATTTTAGAAAATTTTGTCAAGACATTCCAGAACTTCTAGAATGGCTTGATTGAGTCCATTTATTTGACTTTTTCTAGAAAATCGACACACTGTACCGGAATAAAATGTAACAATTTAATTGTTTGAACAATTTCATTAACAATTTAATTGTCATAACAATTAACTTGTATGCATTTAACAAATAATCAGTTTAATTTACTTTTATATAATTATTGTATTTACATCTTGTAATGCCACCACCGGGTCGCCATAACATTTTGTCCATTGGATATTCGGCCGATAATTCTTCGCCCATTTGAACGATAAAGCCGGTGGTGAATTTTCGTTGCAACGATGTGGAGCAATTGTACACGGAAGCTGGTTCAATTCTAAAATTAAATTAATTATTATTTGTTTAAAGTTGTTGAATTATATAATCTGTACCTTGGTGAGATAGCCGCTCGTTTCCACGTTGCAATAATCATAGCCTTGATGCATGTATCAACCGGTGTAAAGTCTGATATCATATCGGGATCACCATAAGATGTTCTGTAAATTCCTATTTAGAAGTATATACTTGAGAAAATCGTATTTTTAAAATAAATCTACTATCGCTTACCCAGCGAACAAGCCACCAACAATCCGATGGGTCCATTGAAATTATCCACCCAACCGCACATCGGTTCCTCCAATGAGGCTATAACAATGGATGGTCGAAATATAAATATTGGCAGGCGATTCTCATAGTCGAGTACAACTTGTTCGGCCAATCCTTTGGTAAATGTGTACGAATTTGGTTCATAGTTTGTATATTTCTGAGACAAAATGTTCAAAGCCTCTGGCAATTCTTCGGCCAACTTTATCGTTGCCTTCCAATCACCATTTGGTGGATAGATTTTTTCTTTGACGATTCGTTGTAAGGGATTACAATACGTTGTGGACACATGACAAAATGCTTTGAGATCTTTTAATTTTTCAGCAAACAGTATAACTTCTCGTGTGCCACGTGTATTCATTATGACCGCCTCATTCAGCGGATCATCGAAGCGTACACTGGCCGCCGAATGAAAGATAATCGAAACATTTTCCATACGCTTACAGTCTTGTTTGCTTAGGCCCAAGCCGATTTCGGTTATGTCCCCATTAATACCAATTATTTTGTCCAAATTTGACGGATTCTCTTGTTTTAAACGATCAAATAACTGAAAAGCAGAACAAATAGGTTAATAAAATATTTATTACTATATCTAAGCGTAAATCAATTGTGTTTATAAAATCATTCTGAAGATGTCTATAAAATTGGACGAAATGTAAATGTATCATTTTTTATTGTTTTACTAAACATACAAAAAAAATCCATATCATATAAATATTATGTAAATAGTACACGTCTTATAATTTAGGTCAAAAGGGTCAAATTGCCGGAACCAAATTTTTTCTCGTTTTATGATACCCTGATTCAGAAAAACTAGAAAATATGCATGTCTTCAAAATATCGGCTACAAGAAAGTTTTACACCAGTGGACGGATTTAGCCAAAATTTGATGAGGGTGAGTTTTTAGTAATTTGTAGTTCTGGGATTGCATTTGAAGACTCTAGGGCAAAGATGAAGGGGGTGCCCATACGATTTTTTTTTGTAAAAATAGCCAAGAGAAGTTTTTTTTACGAGTAAGCGGATTTAACTAAATTTTAGTTTGGGTGAGTTATTAGTGATCCCATACTGTGGGATCGCATTTGGGGACTCTAAAACAAAGGTGAAGAGGAGCTCCCATACGAGTTTTTTTTGTATGGAAAATATGAGCATATAGAGAAATTTTGTTTGCGAGTTTTTAATGGTTCTATAGTCAAGAAATGAATTTTGGGTCTCAAGGTCAAAGAGAAGTAAATTGTTTATGAAAATGGATCTATTCGTAACTTCAAAGGATTCATTGATTCAGAAGAATATGTGATAAATTAAAATTATTCAGATTTCATAAAAGTGACTTTTCCATCAAATCATAAATTTTATTTAATTTTAATCAAATGCAAACGGCCATTTTATTTTCATACATCAACAATTTAATTTAAAAATTTAAAATATAAATAATTTTTTCCATGTATATAGGAAACTATAATTATAAAATTTTCCAAAATTATCCAATGATTTTCTCAGGTAACAATATATGATTACCCTGCTGTCCTTAGACCGATCGCCACTGGCCCTTTAGGTAAACGATGAATGGATTAATTAATTTATTTGTGATTATCGAGAAGTTTAAAATTGTTAATGTGAGATTCATCGATGCATACAAAATATATTTTATATGATACAATATTACTAATCTATAAAAAGATTATTCAGTTAAAGGGGCTAAGTTCCTGTGAAGGGGTGATATGAAACTCAAACTACATCGGCAATAATCCGATCGCAATCATACAAGTGATAAACGTACACGAAGGAATCTTCGGAACCTCAACGAATCCCACCGAATTTTATATCTTCCATACATTTTTTGCTTTTATTATTTTCATATAAACAAAAAAAGTGATAACTTCTCCTTCTCTGCCTTTGGTAGCCGATGCGTAGGGAGCTTAATCATTGCAATAATGCCATTAATACGGCAGTCGATTTTAACTCTCAAGGGCCTATGCATCGGTTGACGGATAACGTACCCAACACAAAATAAGTTTATTTTTGTTGTGGAAATAATCGCGCGGGTATTAAAAGTGTCTGTCGTCCTCGAATTTGTAGACACCTGTGCTCGGATTTAGCCAAATTTTGGTGGTAGTATGTTTTAGTAGTCACGCATATACGCCGGGATCTTTCAAAAGGGAGGGACTCCAAACATTTTTTTGTAAAAATAGCCGCAAAAATATGAGTTTTAGAGAAATTTTTTTTTACAAATTTTTAGTTGGCTGAGTTTTTGATAGTTCCATTCCCTAGTATTGCATTAGGAGTCTCTAGGTTCAAGCCCCCTTACCATACTATTTTTTGTAAACATGGATGAAAAATATGGGCATATATTATATAGAAAGTTTCTTACAGGTAGACGGATTCGGACAAATTTTAGTAGTGTTGAGTTTTTATTGGTCACTCTGGGGTAAGTTTTTAGTGGTCCTTGAATCTGGGATTGCATTTGAGGTTTCTAGGTTAAAAGGGTATGTTTTTGAAAAATTACTGATTTATATTATGATAATATAGTTATAGAGAAAGTTTTACGTATTTTGACCAATTGTGGTGTGGGTATGTTTTAAGTGCTCTTTTGCTTTGAAATTCCTCTTAGGAACTCTAGGTGAAACACGAAGAGGTTCTTCTCCATTTTGTATTCTTATGAAAATGGCCGCAAAGTTAGGTGCCAAAATGTTACAAGAGTAAAAGTAACATCCCAGTTAATCTGGGACTCTCGAGTCGATCGTAAGGGTATACTAGCGGAATCCATACGAATATGGACACAACTTCCCGTTGTTATACGGACTATGTGACTCAGAAACTTGTATATATCGCCAAAATTTTCAAAACGTAGGGAATAATATACGCGCGATATAAGTAAAATATTATAGGGAAGGAATATTAAAAAAACCATCCACGGAAATGAATTACAGAGTATACTCTGTATATAGGACGTAATTTTTTGTATGGTCATAAATAAAGTTTTTTCCTAACTATTTTAAAAGATATATGGTTTTAATATGTAATTTCTAATAATTTTAACAATAAACTTACCGGAAGTGTTTTTAACTCCTCAATTCGCTTCTTAATGGATACGTTTTTCTTAACTCTAATTAGTGCATAGATTTTATTGATATCTGGACAGGAGCGCAACAATTTCTCGATGAGAACTTTGCCCATAAATCCGGTGCCACCGGTTACAAAAATATCTCTTCCCTTAAAAAATTCCGGTATCGATGGATTTTGATGATGTGCATCCTCGACCATTTTGTTCGATTTCATACTGCAATATTCTTGTGTTAAGTTCTTTTGCGGCTGTGAATTTTTATGTTATACACTATAACTTTTATGCGCAATCATTAAATTCACGATATTTTAATTTTATACTTTATACTTTTTTTTAGTAAGTAAGTAAGTAATTTACAAAAATGGGTTTTGACTTTTTTTATATATTTAATTATATATAAATAATATATGCAAATTAAATTTAACACGTTTAAATTTTATTATAATAATATAAATATATTTTAACAACTACAATCGCATCTACGTGATTTGGCGCTTTTTTAATTTAATTTCAAAAATAACGACATTTTATTATACGTTATTACATCAGTCAAATGTGATTAATATATTATAAGAACAAATTTACACTACAAGTTTTTTTTACATATGTTTTCCTATGTTTTTGTCTAAGAAACAGTCTGCAGGGTGCACATTTTAAAATATTTAATATTTTTTGCATTACATAATAAATTAAATTTAGTCCATGATTAACTACAAAATATTTTATCAAATTAAATTTGATTTTAATACATATACTTTCTGTTACAAGTCGGTTTCAATGACAGTACAAAATATAATATAAGGAGACGTATGTGAAAAAACTTTTAGGGTAAATTACATTTTATAGGTATCTCTGTGACGATCGTTCCATTTAATATTATAGTTAATTTATTCCATTATTTTAATTTGCTTGTTAAATTTTATACCAAAAAGTTTTTAACGTTTTCAATATAATTTGAATTATTACGATTTTAGCTAATATAATATTATAGAAGTTCAGAAATAAATATATAAGTTAAGTATACGATATTTTTACAATAATAAGATTTAAATTTTGTAAAATTTAATGAATAAAATGTTATTATTATTTTTTGTATATGGGCTTATGGGTTAGAATCATTATAGAGCCAGAGAATTTTAAATTAAAAAAAATAAACTTGGGATATTACTATATTAGCAGATTTCATAAAATTAAATTATTAATTATTAACTATACTAATAATATATATAATTATATAGTTATAAATAGTAAATACAATTAAAAAAATTAAAATTCTTTTTTTTTAAATCTTACATTGTTTGGAATAAATTAATAAATTAAAATTAAATATTGAAAAAATCTTATAACGTTTAGTAGAATAACAATCTTTTCTATTTAGTGTTTCTGGCTCTGATGATATCCCTAAAATAAGGAGATTTTAAAATATTTGAAAATAAAGCTGTTTGTTAAAATATATTTAAATTAATTATAAATTAATAATCTCGTTATGATGAGTGTTAAAATATACGTATAATATAATTTTTAAAAGAGTTTTGCACTTTTCTTATAAGTATTTAGTATAATTAACTATATTATAATTACATTTACAATTTATTCACTATACAAATTATTCATATAGGTGTGTCTTTTTTACGATATAGTTTTTTTTAAATAAATATAAGTTGGTATTCACAAAATTGGAAATTCCACCAATCCGCACGCAACGTCTTTTTTATATTACCCGGAGCCGGACGATACAATTTATTATACTGCGCGGTGCGATAAACGACAATTTTAAAACTAAAATAAATGTTAAAACGAAATTGGTCTAGAAGTCCAATTATACTTATATATTATTATTGAACTTGGCTGACATCTACTATATATAATATACAAAAGCAATTTAATATGCAAAAGTTTTAAATTTATTTACTTTTTATATACAAGTTAAAGTAAAATGTCTTTCTATATAATATGCGCGCCTTTAATATAATATTGCGATTTATATGGTCAATAATACCAATCGACATACTAATATAAAATATACTATGGCATATTACATTTTTTTGAAGTAAAGAATTATATCTTTTTTAAATTTATTCATTATGTACAATTTAGTTATTCATTAATTAAATACTAGTGAAAAGCCCCTCAAATGACTGGAGTTAAGAACTTATATCACCAGTCGAGTTTCTATTTGTTGAAGTACTCTTAAAGTCAGCATGCAGCAGTTTAGGTTATCTTCACGGCTTTGTGTTCAAGAGGTTGTATATTCGAGGCTTGGCAGGGCCAAAAAATATTCACAACTGGGCTATCGCCTTTCATTCGCAGGTGTTTAAACAAAAATAAAAAGCGATCGCAGTGGTGCGGAAGTTACTTAAAGCCGTTGGTTCCGCTTATATGATACCAACAGATAGGGTTAATCCTCATATAGTGTAAAAACCCGCCCCACTGATCACCAAAAATATGGCTAGTGCGAGTTGCTGACAACACTCCACCGTTGATATGAAAACCATGGTATCAGTATCAGATAGAAAAGAAGGCTAAAAACATTTTCTCTATGCTCCTTAGCTTTGGAGTAAAGAACACAATGATGATGATTAGTGATCATATGATATTCCTCTTATATAAAATGCTAGCAACTAACCGAATTCCTCAGCCATTTTATTACATAAATTACTTACAACAATCTGTGCAATCTGTGGATGCTGCCAATATGACATGGGATGATATTTTGTATTGTAGTGATGTAAATCAAAAGGTTTTTTTTTTATTAATTTATTGACCCGGACTAAAATTTGTCTTAAATGGTCAAAATCAAAAGGTTGATCGATTGAATTTGATTATTAATGAGTTATATGAGAAGCATGAACCCCTAGTTAAATTATGAAAACCAATTTGAGAACTACCGCCTTGATTTACGTATGCTATGTTGATAGAGCTTTATTAAAATGAAATCTAGCTTATAGACAATGAAAAAAAAACAAAGTCAAATTCTGATAAATCCGAATTTCACTTTTTTTGTAACCGTGCTGTTTCGATTTTACGACAAGCGAAGAAAAATTATTTGAACAAAAGGCTTGATGTTAGTTTGCCAGCTAAAGCTTTATGGAACAATTTAAATAATTTTGGATTTTGAGATAGTAAAAGTAACTCTCGCCAATTGTTCATGTTCATCCACACAAAAACGAACTATTATTCTGACAAATGGATGATTACCAAACACTCCCGTTTTTTAAAACCGGATGTTTCTACTTGGATCCCTAAATGGAAATACGTTGAATATAATGATACCAATAGAAGAAGCATACATCATAATAAAAAAAAACATATATAGCGATTGGAAACATAAATACATCGAACTAACTACATTAAAGGGAAAATATTACAGCGACATTATAAACCACGACCCCAAAAAAATACCATGGTTTAAAAAAACTAAAATAAGTGCAAAAAAAACAAAACAAATAATTAGACTACGTACAGGACATTGCTACGAC
>JANSTW010050823.1:0-12634 GCA_027564275.1 Diadocidia ferruginosa
AAATTAAATAAATAAAATAAATTAAATAAATTAAATAAATTAAATAAATTAAATAAATTAAATTAAATTTAATAAAATTTTCTTAAATGAAAAAAGCCCAAGAAGTAAAATAGTTAAACACTGTTTATTTGTTATTTTATATCATAAATGAGCTGTTTTATGCTTTGCACATAAAAAACCCGATTTTCATCAAGTTTATTACGACACAACATAATATACTATGACCATATTTGTCCCGTATTACAGACTATATATCTGGTTATACTGCAAAAAATGGCGACGAGGAAGAAAAAACTATATATAGGAAATTTTGTTTAATTAAAGCTTGGCTGGTTTAGAAGGGTTTGCGTAGAATTGCGTATACTTATATAGAAGATTTTTATCTTATAAATTATTTCCCACAAAGATGTTCCTTATCTTTGGTGGTCACTGGTCATATGATATAATCATTGGAGATTTATGCGAAACAATGTGTTATTTAGGGTAACTATATTTATGTAGTTATGTAGTAAAAACTCTTTTTTGCTTCTACTATTCATTAAAAGTCGTCCGTCCGTCAGCAAAATATTAGACACAATAGAAAGTTTTACACCAGTAAAGGGTTTAGCCAATTTTTGGTGTGGATGTGTTTTTAGTAGTCCCATAGTCTTGCAGTTGGAGTCTCTAGGTCAAAGATGAAGGAAGACTACCATGCAATTTTTTTCTAAAAATGGTCTAAAAATATGAATTTGCAAAGAAAGTTTTTTGTCAATAGCCGGATTTGGCCAAATTTAGGTAAAAGCGAGTTTTTAGTATTCCCATACTATGCATTTATAGTCTCTAGGTCAAGGGTTAAGGATAGCTCGATTTGTTTTTCTAAAAATGGTCGAAAAATATGAAAATATAGAGCAAGTTTTTTATCAAAAGACGGATTTGAACAAATTTTGATATGGGTGAGTTTTTAGTGGGCCCATACTTCGGAATTGCATTTGGAGTCTCTACGTCAAAGATGAAGGGGGCTCTCATACGATTTTTTCTTCTATGAATGACCGAAAAATATGAGCATATAGAGAAAGTTTTTTACCAGTGACCGGATTTGGCTAAATTTTTGTAGAAGATAGTTTTTAGTAGTCCCATACTCTGGGACTGCATTTGGAGTCTCTAGGTCAAAGGTTAAGAGGGGCTCCTATACGATTTTTTTCTTTCTAAAAATGGTCGAAAAATATGAACATATAAAGAAAGTTTTTTACCAGTAAACGGATTTGAACAAATTTTGGTGGAAGGGAGTTTTTAGTAGTCCAATACTATTTATAATTTACAAGACATCATTCTTCCTAAAGCAGAATGAAATATAAATTATGTGAAGTTGGTTTATATACATAAATTATATTATTCCAACGTACATAATAACAAAATTTTATAAAATATAAAGCACAACACTCAAAAAAGTTGTTTTTATTAATAGAATATAAAAATAATTCATATTTAACTTTGTAAACATCACGACGAAGAGTTGCGAAAAATATTGCATGTATTTTTTTATTATAATAACAAATTACTCTCAATAAAAACATAATGCGATTTTTTCGAGTTTTGTTTTCTATAATTTATATTGTTATTAGTAGACCTTTCAATAAAAATTAATTTAATAAAAATTTAAATTTTCTTCTTAATTAAAGTTTTTTTGGTTTTTTGTGTTAATTCGAAAAAAATTGTTATCTTTTAAATATAGAGAATGTTGTCATAAAATTTAATATTTTATCGCATTTACATTATTATACAGTCACTGCTTTTATGTAGAAGTTTTCTTTAATGTTTTATATTCATTTTAATTTGTTTTTTTACAAAAGAGTATAAAACTCACAAAAAAAAACCTAATGCGATATAATATTTGAGTTGTTGTTCAATTGTATATTATTATAATAGTGTACTCGTCGTATCATATACGCGTACATTTAAAAGATATTTTATAATGGATATAAACGTACTATTTAAGAATTAAAAAAAAATGTAACAAGACATTATATTGTTTTTTTTTATTGAAGCGAAATAAAACCAAAAAAAAAACTTTTTTCGTACATTATATGGTGGTGACACAGATCCGATTTAGTTGAATTGTGTTGTAGAATTTTTGCATATGACTAGTATATAGTTTGTTGAACGAAAATTATTTCATTTTTATTTTGTATTAAAATATTGATTTAAAGTTATTTTTTTTTTTCAAAAGGAAAGGTTTTTGTTATGCGATATAAATTGGAATAGTATTAACACTTTTGCTGAATTAACAAAAGGCCGGAAATATGGAAGAATGTATGGGTAAAATTTTTGTTGTTTTTTATTGTTTAATTTAATTTTGAAACAATTGATGAAAATGTTGTTTTTAATATAACAAAACCACTTTCCCAATTTATTTGCGACCTACTAAAGGTATAGGACGAAAATTGGATTCAACCTTGAACTTTTTTATCGTTTCTTATAATATTATTATATGGGTTTTGTGTATAGTCATTAGTCACTGAGCAAAAAACAAGATATTTTTTTGTTTCTTCTTTTTCAGTTGTATGTGAAAATGCGCAGAATATATAAATTATTTATTTATGAGATGTATAAAATATAATTTATAGACATAAATAATTTATACCTTTGGCAAAATGTTTCCATTTTATTTGATAGATCAACATAATATGTAATGTGATTTTTGTTTCTTTAAATGTAATAAGGTTTTATAAATTATGCATATTCTTTATTTAATTTCATTATTAGCTTAGCACTGACTAATATCATTAAATCAAATATTGAAATTAAATTAAGGTTGAAAAATATACGAATATTTTATTGCATAATTATATTGCTTATCGCATATTTTGATATGATTAAATAATAATTTTTTTATTTTAATCAGTTTAAACTTTAAATTCAAAGTATTAAAATTTACAAAAATATATATTGTTTTTAGAATGGCATCTGTTTTTGATATAAATACAGCAATTGAATTGAAAGGGGAAAAATGTACAAAAAGTGAATTTTTAGATATTTTTTTTTGGACTCCGCCCTTTTAATGTGATATGTTTGTTTTTCGTAGGCTTTAAAAATTTTATGGCTAACTGCTCCAAGTGTCTACCTTTGACACCCACTAACATTTTTAATCTACTCTCTCAAGACCTTCGACTTATATTATGGCAAGTCAAAAATCATATAAGTCGAAGGTCCTATAATGCAAAGGTCCTGAAAGTCTAAGGTTCTATGTATCAAAGGTCCTATAAATCAAATAAGATTCTAAATGTCAATGTTTCTGGAAGTCAAAAGTTCTATTTAATCAAATAAGGTACTTTAAGTCAAAGGTTCAATAAGTCACTAATAGTATCTTATATCAAAAGTCGTATAAGTAAAGGTCCTATAATGCAAAGGTCTTAAAAGACAAAGGTCAAATAAGGCAAAGGTTCTATAAGTTGAAGATCATATAAATAAAGGTCCTATAACTAAACTGAAAGTCAAACGCCATATTTAGTCAAAATTCCTATTAAATAAAGTTCCTGAAAGTCAAAGGTCCTAAAAGTCAAAGATCCTATTATTCAAATAAGATACTATAAGTCAAACGTCCAATAAGTCACTTATAGGACTTTTGACTTATATATCAAAAGTCCTATAAGTCAAAGGTCCTATAAGGCAAAGGTTCTATAAGTTGAAGATCATATAAGTAAAGGTCCTATAAAGCAAAGGTCTTAAAAGACAAAGGTCAAATAAGGCAAAGGTTCTATAAGTTGAAGATCATATATGTAAAGGTCCTATAAAGCAAAAGTCCTAAAAGACAAAGGTCCTATAAGTCAAAGGCCCTTAGGTCATGTCAAAATTTTTAAGTTTAAAATTCTTAGTATAAAGTCTCTTAAGTCTATAAAGTCTCAAGTCAGTTGTTCTATGTTGTAAGTCAAGTTTACATTTTTAAGTCTAAAAATCAAAAACAAAATTTATAAGTAAAAAAAACTTCTAAACTCTTACGTATTAAGTCTAAATCCTAAACTTCCCAAATCTAAGGTTCTATGTTTGAAATCATAAGTCTAAAGTTCTCTGTCCAAATCCTAAGTTAAAAGTCATAATTACACAGACAAACTTCCAAGTCTAAAATACTTACTCTTGCGGACTTCTAAGTTTCTCTCAAATTTTAAGCTTAAAGTTTTAAATATAAAAAAAATATTTTTAAAAGTCTAATGACCTAAGTTCTAAATATTAAACATATTTATGCCTTACGGTTAAAATAATTTAAAAAAAAAACATTTCAGCAAGTCTAACGAAGGGAGGTCGTCAAAATAAACGCAAATTTCCGGGCAGTGATTCTGGTCCGACGGGTAAAAAAGGACGACCCACTTCCGATTTAACATCAAACGTAAAGTTACCGGCTCATGGATATCCACTTGAACATCCCTTTAATAAGGATGGTTATCGTTATATTCTGGCCGAACCGGATCCGCATGCCCCCTTTCGCCAAGAGTTTGACGAAAGTTCTGATTGGGCCGGCAAACCAATACCCGGTTGGTTATATCGTGCATTGTCACCGAATTCTGTGCTCTTGGCTCTACATGATCGGGCACCACAGCTGAAAATTGCTGAAGATCGCTTAGCCGTCACTGGTGATAAGGGCTATTGTATGGTTCGAGCGTCTCATTGTAAGACAATTTTAAGCTTGTTTTGCTAAATTTTTAATTTTATTACATTTTAGTCATAACGCGAGGCTCATGGTATTATGAGATTACAATTGAAGAAATGCCCGAGGGAGCCGCAACACGTTTGGGATGGGGTCAAGAATATGCCAATTTACAGGCACCCCTTGGTTATGATAAATTTGGATATTCTTGGCGCTCCAGAAAGGGTACACGATTTCATGAGTCCAATGGAAAATCCTATAGTCCCGGTTATGGTGAGGGTGATACATTGGGATTTCTGATTGTTTTGCCACAACAAAGCGAAAGTAGTCTAGAATATTTACCGCATACTTTTAAGGATAGAGTAAGTTTGACTGGCTAAATAAATTATCACTTCTATAATCTTAAACCTTCTTATAGCCACTGGTTAAATTTAAAAGTCATTTATATTATGAGGATAAAGATCGAGTTAGTGAAACGTTAAAAAATCTTAAACCGGCCAAAGGCAGTAAAATTATTTTCTTTAAAAATGGCGAGCAGCAAGGCGAAGCATTTTTGGACATCTATCAGGGAGCGTATTATCCGGCTATGTCTATATTTAAAAATGCAACAATTAGCATAAATTTTGGACCGAATTTTAAGTATCCAGAAGTTGAGGAAGAGTTTAAATGCAAAGGGGTAAGTTTTACATTACTAAATTAGAATTGTTTGGTTGTTTGTAGTTGCAGTTGCAGGTCAAGCAACGCCAGCTAGAGAACAATTTGCAAAAAAAAATGGAAATTAATTTTTTTTTTAAATTTCAGATGTACGAACGTGTCGAGGATCTTATATGCGAACAATCTTTGGCCGATATGATGTATTTTACCGAAAACGATGGAAAACTAAGTTTGGACACATTTAGTTTGTGAGAATAGCTGATTGTTTTAGTTATTTAATTTTTTTTTTAGTTTTTATTCATTTGTTTTAATTGTATTTTATATTTTACCACATTTTTAACGAATTGCGAAAGGATTTTTTTTTATAATTTATGTTTTTATTAAAAAAATAAAAAAAATATTATTATTGCATTGATAAGAGAAAACAATTAATTGTAAATTGAAGAAAATATATAATAAATAGTAAGGTAAGTTTAGTTTTAGTAATTAATAAAAAATAATAAATATTCAAATAAAAAAGGAATTGTTTTATTTTGGTCCCCAGTTTCTATAGTCGTTCTTTCTATTGTATATTATTTTCGATAGCGATTGATTTTTGATAGATAATATTTTAGTTTTTTTGGAAATTCAAGACATCTTAATCAAATGAATCCTAGTTCTTTATATGTCATTGCTGAAGATATACTATTTCTTATAATAGAAATTATCACGAATTTTGGTTTGAACTTATTGATATTCGTTCGTAAATAAGTTGAATTTGTTTTGTAGCTTTGAAATTCATTTAGTGAAGTGTTTACTATCGAAAATTCAGACAATATTCAAAAAAATATTTTAGTATAAACCACCCTGAAATATGTTTTTGAATACTTGGATTTTTTGAATGTAATTAAAATGCATATTGTATCTATACATGGTAATTTCATAACTGCCGGGTAATAATTATAAAATTATAATTTTATTATTTTAGAATATTATTATATTATATCTTTCCAGTTTTGTGTAGAGAAAAGATTCTCTGCGTTAGGAAAATAAAAATTTAAAGTTCCCTGAAAATTGCCAGATACAATTTTCATTAATTTTATAAAACAAGTTATATATTTCTAATTTCTCTTACATCGACAAAGTATAAAATTAAATTTACTAAATCTTATTTTCCAAATCCACCCTTACAATTTGGACTAGGCTCAACCTTATAGTTCGGATCCCATTGCAGCGGAGTTTTAGCCTCTATTGACAATGCATGTACGAAATTTCCCTGTAATTTTTCTTTCACACAATCATTGACCAATCGATGTCGCTAAAAAATTGACAAATCTTTAAATTTATACGACAAACTATTTTGTACAGTTTTAATTACTTTCAACAATGGTAAGTCTGTAAATTTGTCAGAAACGACCAGTACTTTAAAGTGTGATTCCGAACCCTTGGGCACATTATGCATATAGGATTCGTTTATAACCTCCAAATGTATTGGACTTAGGTTTTCTGTTAAGGTGACGGTGATGGCATTTTCAATGGGTCCACCATTAGCGGCTGACGAGTTACTACTCATTGGAATCGTGGTAATTATTTGACAAGATCTTAAAGTGGACAGTTTGCCAATTTGTTTCAGAAACATGCCTAGAATTGATAAATGGATTTTAGAGCTAAATTGACAATTATTACTTTAAACTTTATTTTAAAATGTACCGACGTTTAGGAACATATCCTTTGAGCACTACAATATTTTTAGGAAATCCTTTTAAAATTCTTAGAAATTGATTGTAATTTTGTCTTATTTCTCAAAGTTTATTATTAGATTTGTTGTATCTGTCAAAACATTGCATATATATAGACAGGGCTGTCATACCTATAAATTAGACCCAGAATTTTTGAATGATTTTTTTTCAGATTTAATTTAACTATTCCTTGATAGTTTTAATTAATTTTTATTTATTTAATATAGATTTGGCTTGACGAATTTTTTTGTTGGAAATTATCTAGTATATTTTAATCAAATTTGTATAAAAAATTAAAACAAATCCAAATCTGAAACTATAATAGTTAATTTTTCAATCTAAATCATATTAATAAAATTGTAGCAGAGATTTCCGTTGAAAACATATATATTATTCCTTCCAAAAAATAATTGCCGCCATCTTGTTTTTTTAATTAAAAAAAAAATGATTTTATATCATTTTCATTTCATTTTTATTATAATAAATAAATAAATTATTTTAATTTCGAAAAATTATATCATTTTGTTTATCTACTTTTTGTATTAGTATTAATATTTATAGATATGAAATTAATATCAAGATGGCGGAAACTATTTTTTTTTGTACAAATACCGTAGCGCTGCATGCTTTGTGGTATGAAATTGGTCATGTTCAATTTTAGTTCATTTGACAATAAAATTAGAAAAACAATTGTCGCCATCTTGTTTTTTTGAATTAAAAAAAATTATTTTATGTATTCATTTTAATTATAAAAAAAATATTATAATTTCGACAAATTTGTTTATCTTTTTTTACTATTATTACTAAAAATGAATATAAAATTAATACCAAAACAAGATGGTGGAAACTATATTAAAAAAAATTGTCTGTACAAATACCGTAGATCTTGCATGTTGTGTTTAGAAATTGGGCATGTTCAATTTCAGTTCATCTGACAATAAAATGAGTAAAACCATGGTCTATAATAGAAAATTTCAGTAGCGACATCTTTGGTATATATGCTAAAAATCAAACTTTGAATTTTGTATAAAAAAGTTGCAAAAGGTGAGAAATTTTTTTAAACCTATTAGATAGGGACCCATAGACATTAAAAAACCTAATTTGTGACTTTTGAATATGGTTGCTTAAGTCGCCATCTTGGAAAAATGACGCCGATAACAGGTTTTGGTCTTTTTATCTCAAAAACGGTACCTTATAGCGACTAAGTTTTTATTAATACAGTATTAAGGGATATAAAATTTCTTCTGCTTCTAAAATTTAAAAAAATGCACATACGAGGTATTGACATCCCTCGATATGGCAATTCATAAATATTCGTAAAATTCACGATTTTTCTAAATTTAATTTACCAATATGCAATGAGATGAGCATGCGGTACTTAAAGCTTTTCATGTTATTTTTATAAATTTCCAATAAAGCATAAAAATCGAATTCTAAAAATAAGAAGTTGCGGTATTGTATGTAACAATACATTCCATATACATTATTATATAGCATAACATAGATATACTTATATATTGTCTAGCCAATCCCTGGCTAAATTTAAAACCTACGTCATCATCTACCCACATAATAAAAATGACAAAGCCTATCTAAGATATACTTTACATTGCTATATAAAAAGCCAAACTATGTACAATATTTGAATTTACACAACAAATCTTATCTTTTTATGGAAAAAACAGTGAACCTATCTCTATATACTATTATATAAAATGGGAAAAAAGGCACCCGAAATTACAAAAAATTAAAATCTCTATACGTATATAAAGGCAACAAAAATGTCTATATGGATACAGCCCACACCTACCCCATTATTATTACATAATATATATGCTCCAAACATTTTGATAATGTGGAAAAAGCCTTCTTTATTATAATGTGTAGTTGGTTATTTTCGGGGAGTGACGACATTGTTACATATTATTATATTTGGAGAAAAAAATCAGTCAGTTCAGTAATATTTTTTTTTCTTCAATCTTTACATGCGATTTTTTATTGTGATATGCGTGGAAAATATAATATTGTAACGATGACGTTTTATAAAACGAATAAAACAATCAGTTTTCGTAAGTACCAGAAAATATGTATACAAAAGCTTTTATGTTGAGAAATTTTATGAACATATTATTATATATGTGGGCTTCTGCTGTACACTGTTTTGATTTTATGAAAAACATATAATCATCTATTGGATTAGAATTAAGGAAATCCATCCTGTATACAATTTTCTTTTTCGAAATTGACAGGCAATAACGATTTTTTTTTCTGGACCGATGAATATAGATCGGTCTTCGGTAAAAAATCAAAATATATATATATGCAATGCGCTGAATGAGTTGATCTGCAGAAATAATCATATACTTGCTTCAATGTATTAATGATTAGATCAGATAGTGTTTTCGAATTAAGGGTGAATTTCGAACTTCGAACTATAACAAACTCTTGAATACAGAGCCGTAAAGCTAACCATTTATCCATGCTGACTATAAACTGAAGTCATGAATTTGTAGTAAAAAAAGGAATAAAAAGTTTTTAGTGTAAAACTTTTGCCAGAAGCTATATGGCTAAAAATCACCTAATCAATGATTTATATAGAAAGTTACAAACTTCCAACTGACGACAATAAACGTGTAGGTACAAAAAAAACAACCAATACAAAATAAAGCTTTAAAATATACAAATTGAGTCGCCTACGACAAAACAGCTGATTGATCCTATCTCTTTTAGTCCACAGAGCCGATGAATTTTCCTTCCTTGCTCAAATTTATACAACCCCACATCGCATACAGCATAACTACCACACACAATTTGATTACATAAACACCCCAAGTTTAGATTTTATTGATCCAAAAAACTTGCATTGAGTGTGTCTGTTGCGCTTGACGTCATCACATCGCGTTTGTTCGAATGTTATACAATTTATTTTTATATCTACAATTCTAATAATAAGTTCAGTACAGGACGTTTTAGCATTATAAAGTTCAGATATATTTTTAATACGTACAGAAAGGAAGAAGAAAAACTTCCTTTGTATTTGCTTTGTACTAACTGCAGAAGTTTCTTTATATTCTATACGAAAATCAAGTTAAAAACAAGGAGATTCCCGAATTATTGTACACATGAAAGTCCCGATTAGAATTCGTGATGGAAGAAATAAAGGTGCATAATTTAAAACGTGAATTGGATAAAAAATCCCATTCGAAACAAAAACAAGAAAGAAATATACCAGAAATAGTTGAAGTTCAGGTAATCGATGAAACAAAATGTGAAGAAAATGAAAAAAATGCTGATGAAACGAGGAGCGCTACATCAAATACATCAAATAAAGCAGATAGTACAATAATGGGAACAAGTGAAAATTTAAGTGTAAATGGTAGCAGCGGCGGTGGTGGCGGTGTAGAAAAAATTCAAACTGGAATATTAGGATATATGGATCGAGAAATAAAAATACACAAGAAACCATCATTGTCCGATCCAACAGCAAGTCCAGCTCAACGTTCAACTCGCAGTAGAAGTAGCCTCGAGAAAAGCCCACGTCGAAAACGCAGCAAGTCAGAGTCGAGAAGAAGAAGAGAACGAAAAATGATTGCGGCTGGCGAATTGGAAGTAAAACAAGCAAACGAAACATTAATGCGATACTTAAGACAGTGTACAGAAATAAATGACGCTTCGCTATCGGGCGAATTGGAAATAGATAAAAGTATAGAGGATCGAAGAGTTCATCGGAAAACCAAATCACAAAGGGAACGACGTAATGTAACCCATGGAAGTGGTGGAAAAACAATGAATGGAACAAAGGAAAGACACTCACAAAATGGATTAACGACAATTTTAAATGATTTAGTGGACGATATTATTCCAAACAGTGGTGAAATATATAATCCATTTACTCCGGTCATATCACCGACCGAAGGACCACCGATGAGAATCGACAAAATGTTTATACAAACTTCTCGAAATTATCGCGCAGTCGATCACAGTAGTTTCTATAAACCACGTTTAGAGTCATCAACAGACATTGAGAACAATAGGTAAGTAACTAATTTAGATTGCATTTTTTAGCTACTAATTTATTTTCGAACTAAAATTTTAGACCAGTAATTCAAAATGGCATACAATTGTCATGTAATATACAGCGAATATGGATATTATTTTCAAATATATGCCATGGACTATTAGGCGGACTAGCATTAGCGCATATTTTGTTCATTTTATCAACACGACCATATGATTGGATTGAAGGATCCATAAAACACTATTCAGCATTTGCTGAAATGTATGCAAATACATTTTACTGTTTGGCTATCGTTTGTACGGTCTCAATATTTGATAGGTAAGTTGGAATTAGATTTAAATACATCTCGAATTCAAGCAAGCATGGAGAAATGGTTGATTTTTCTTAACTGGGAAAAGAATGATTGCCCATGCCCGTGTCCAATCCCACGTATATAATACCATAAAACCCTTAAAAAATTACTTTAAAAAAAATGGTGCTAACAAAGTGATAACATTTAAAAAAAAACTGATTGTCTAGAAAAATCTACATTGAGAAACTCATGCCACTAAGCACCATTATACGATTGTATAGCTATACAGCAAAACAAACAAAGCGTTGATGTTGTGTGTGCAATGAAATTTGTTGGAACGCTTACCGAAAATGCTGCGTAAAATTTGGATTCTCTTGGCAAAATATTATTTGGACTCGACCTAATATTAATAAATTTAAAAATGTATACGTAAAGAGAAGCAATTTTTGAAATATGAAACAAAATATTTACCATTAATGGTTCTATTTATCCTATTCTGATAATAAATCGCTGTACACCAACATGATTGTTTAAAAAAATCCTTTTGCCCCTTATTTAAATTTCTGTTAGTTTCAAGAACACCATTCAATTTTTTTTTTTTTTTTCCTATACGTTTAATAAATATTGGTGATCAATGCCCTGCTGTCTGGATTATAGTATACTATTCCGTTAAACTAAGTAATTTAATAAATAATTTACTATTTCTTATATTTATAGAATGGATTTTTGTCGATTAAATTTATCAAATGCTTCCGAATCAATATCGTTTCGATGGATCATAATTGTAATGATATATTTGGCCACGATTATACTAAGCCTATCAGCCGAATCTATGGACGAACGATTATATTTGCAAAATTTTAATCTGACAATATGGGAAGAGGAAATGGTATAAAAATGAACGGTCATAATTATAAGGAATTTATTTAAATTTTAAATTTGCTATAGGAAAACAATCGAGTTTTGAGTATATGGAATTCTTTATCGATTGCACGTAGCATTGGAGCAATATTTGGTTGGATATTATTGGGAATATCATCCGAAAATGACTTATTATATGATCATCTTTTTGAGATGAACACATATCAACTGAACAATAATTAAAGTATATAATATTATGTATATATAAGCTAAAAATATATAAATGAAAAATTAAATAATTTATAAATTACTATATATATTAATATAAATTTACAAACAACCAAACCAAAAAAAAAACAAAACACATTATACTCATGTAAATAACAATTATATAAAATATAGGAATAAGATACCAAACAGATAAATAAAATAATTAAATTAAACTATATATTATTATAAAATAAATAATAAAA
>JANSTW010050834.1:0-12632 GCA_027564275.1 Diadocidia ferruginosa
TCGTGTCGGAAAAAACATGAAAATAGGCATATTTTTACCCTGCTGGTTAAAAAGACCGCATACTATCCCCTTAAGTATTTCCTTTTAATTGATACCAAACACCTCTTACTTCCCCCTCCAAGCCTCTAAAAAACCATTTTATCTGAAAATTTTACGAAATTTTGTACCCCCTCCCTCCAAGTGGGGTATGACCGCCAACTGTTATAGTCTATTTTGGTGTCTGGGGGGGGGGGGCGCGCTGGTCCCAAAAAGGTAAAGAGCAGTTCAACCAAAAAATTCTCCCAACTTTACCTTCATCAACCAATACAATTTCAACAATGGCATTTAATGGAATATCAATCTTATGCGTACACATACAATTTGGACCACAATCGGCCGGTCTATTGTCACCGTTACAAAATTGTTCTGGATCTATGTCGTCGTATTGTGACAGTAGTGGTGACGGTGCTGATAAATATGAAATTTCATCAATAAGTGAAATTACATGATCTCCAGTTGGCGCAACTGTGGACAGTATTAAAAATTAGAAATATAAAATTCAAATATTCGAAACTACTTACCCAAAAATCGATTATAAGTGTTAGGTTGGAAGAGCTCTTCAACGCGATACAAATAGAAACGGAATGGCAAGAAAATTTTCACATCGGGTTTATCTTGCAGAATGGCCTTATCGACGTCTTTAGCATTTTTCAATTGACTTACACAAATGGCATCGTCACGTTGTCGATTACATTGGGCGTCCAGTGGATTCATTACCTATTATTGTTGGTGGTTGTTTTTGTTTGTTCCGAAATTTGATCGATTTGATTTGGTTATTGTTTTTTGGGAAAGGTGTGGGAAAAATTATTTTGTACAGGAGAAGAATAAAAAAAAAACGAAAAGTGCATTAAGTAAAATGTGTAAAAAATGAGTTTAATTTTATTATTTTGGCGCATATGAAAAGCTGCATTTTGACATCTTAATAAATAAATTTTATTTACAATTTTTCTTATCTAGTTTATTTACAAATCGATTTTATACAAAGTTGGTGCGAGAAAATTGTTCGTGTTTATATGGGGCGAAACGAAAGACTTCAAGCGACGAAATAAAAATTACAAGTGAAAAAGATTTTTCAAATGGGCAATATTTTGTCGATGAAATTAATTGTTATGCAATCAATTCAATGATTTTATTACATTAAAATTATTTAATTTATAGTTTTCTTGATAATTTCGATCAATTTTCATCAATTGTTTTAGAAAGTTTGAGTATATACAAAGGCCCAATATCTTTTTAAAATTAAAACTAAAAACGTTGATAATAAAACCACAAAGTATAATTTCAAAAGACTTGTTAATTGCAATTATAAATCGATATATAGAAAACTTATGGAAAATTATCGTGCGAATATCGCATACTTTTATCAATGCCTTAACCGGGCTGCCGCATTTAAGCCTATCTAATGTAGTTATCAATTACATTTTTTTGTTTTAGATTTTTCCGTCTAAATTATGTACAGATTTAATTACAAAATATTATGTAACAGTCATAATAAAATGTGTTTTAATATATTACATAATAAAAAATGAGAAAAAATAGTTTCTATACATAATTCAATAGGTATAGGTATAGTATGGGTTCAATTAAATATTTACAGAATTCAATCAATTTTATTTACAAAACTATACAATTTTTGCGTTTCTTTAGAATAAACAAAAAATATTAAAAACATAATTCACTTACCACTCCTTGTGGAATGCCAACGTCATAGGTGGGTGCTGCTGATCCCGGTTGATATGGTCCTCGAGCATACCGTAAGATGGCCAATTGTTGAACACGTTTTATGCCACATTCACCTAAGCCTCTCAATTGAATCCAATAGGCACCGACCGGTTGATCAGCCGTTATAACAAAATCGTAACGTTCACCTGTTTTTTGTTTTTGGGATAGAAGAGCAATGAAACGATATACAATAGATATTGACTCCCGTGAATATATTAACAAAACATTTAAACGATTTTTTCTAAGGATAACAAATAAGGAGATCAAATTATTAATTCTTAGAACAGATTTTGATCGCTGTTTATTACTTTTATTTATATAGATAAAAGTCTTGTAATCGTGATAAAATTTTGAAAAACAGATAAAATTAAAAATATTTTTTTTACTTCTCTTTGAAATCTAAACCGAAAAATGTAAAAAAATAAAATTTGTCCGTCCGTCCGTTTAAAATGTTACCACAAAAATAGAAAGTTCTAGATGAGATACGATCTTGAAATTTTGTGGGGATGGTTTTTTGGTGTTTTCATTGTTTGCTATTGAATGTTAAGAATTTTTATTAACAGGAACAGGTAGCTCCCATACAAAAAAGACCAGACTATATGAGAAGAAATTGAAGTACATAAATAAATAGAAAGTTCTAGATGAGATACGATCTTGAAATTTTGTAGAAGTGGTTTTTTGGTATTGTTATTGTCTGTAATTGGATATCAAGAATTTTTATTCATAGGAACGGGTAGCTCCCATACAAAAAAAAAATTGATGAAAGAGGAGTAAATGTAATACACAAAAAAATTGAATGGATATAATGCTTAAATCTAGAAATTTGGAAAGGATATTTTTTTGGTGGTCCTATTATTTTGAATAGAAATTAATATAAATAAAAGTTTTTTCCACACTTTCGCTTGATAATGGTAACAGTTTTTTCAATATATCTCTGGTTATGCTAAAAGGTTTTTCGTTTGCATAAGATATTATTTATTTAAAACAAATTCTCTAAAATAGTTAAAAAATGTACTTACCAGAAAATGAAATGATCGTATTAACTTGAACCGGATGAACGGGCTCACCGTCTGTTGAAATAACAGTCATACCGTGACCCTCAATTGTCACTTGAGCCGGACACACTGAGGCAAAGGCATTGATTAATCTAAAACGATACCGTCTACCCGGTGTTATTGTGAAAATTTCTAAAGGTGTGTTTGTCATAAATCCGGTATTTGGATCTCTGAATTGACCACGTCCATTTATCAACATAGACTCTGGATCCTGGCCAGTATTGACAGCCAGACGTCCTGGATACCGTTCGGCAGCATCTTCGTGCAACCAATCACTAATCAACATAATGTGTGTTGTTAAATCAAAATCATATAAATGTGAATTGGGATCTCTTGATGGCGGTTGTCGCACAATTACACTTCCATAAAGACCGTCAATCTTTTGCAGACCAGTATGAGCATGCCAAAAGTGTGTACCTGCATTACCAGTCCATTGATATCTGTGTATTTAAAGTAATTAAAATTTACATGATTTTTTAATTATCTCATATATAACCGGTCCAATATTTTCTAAAACAAATTTCTTAATATTTTTTCTCATTAATTATAAATCTATAATATATTTCTTATCTGCAAAATCTTTAATTTGAAAATCTTTCTATAAAAATGTGAGAGTTGTACGAAATTTGCAGGTTAATCAAAATTTTGTTTAAAGAAGCCCTAAGGCAGCAATATAATAAATGAGTATATTGTGTTTTATATACCTAAATGTATTGCCTTGTTGAATGGGACATTGTGTTACAAACGGCACACCATCATAGTATTGTGAACCACGTTGATGAATACCATGCCAATGAATTGTCACCTCCATACCTTCCATGTGATTTTCCACGTCAATGACAACCTTATCATTTTCACAAACTTGTATACTTGGTCCGGGAATCATACGATTTGCCGTCAGTACACCACGTTCAACGCCATCGGCTAGCACACACTGACAATGACTCCAGACAGTATTTGTTGCATTTGGTGTACATACTTGGCAAGCTCTGTAAATTAATAGGCGATGAGAATTGCTATAAAAGATTCTGCTACAAATTACTTACGCTCCTAAAACAGTATAGTATTCTAAGGTAAAATGATAGTAACATATTCTTGGGGGTTCGCCTTCACGACATGCCCGCGCACATTCATCGGGTGCCGATAAACTGGGATTTCTTCGCAGTTCAGCTGTTGCACTTGTTGCAAAATCTAAATGTCTAAACGGTGATTTAGGATTTGGATTTACAACTGTCGGTACACTTGTCGATCCACTAACCGAACCTGCACCACTTATAGCACCGCTTGAACTAGGCCGACCCGATATCGGTCTTGGTATACTTCCACTTAACGATGGATGTGTTTGTACTAAGCCATGTGTGGCAGAAAAATAATTACTATCTAATGATACGTCAGCTGCACCAGGTGTTGTTATGTGTGACCGCCACCATGACGCTGCTGTTGATTGGTCTGATTTATCTGTATCTGAAATAAATATTTGTTTGCTTATTATTGGATTTCTATGTATATAATTATTTAAAAATTATATATTATTAATATATAGGCGTAAGTTTATTAAAGAATTGCGGTGTTTAATTATATATGACTTTAAAAATAAACAATAATATTTATCGCGTATATACATTGTAATTAGCTAATTTAGTAGCGCGCAAGTATCTAGTTTATTAGAAATAAGTGGCTTTATAAGCGAAAGTTTTAAAAATTATGGAAAACTTGCGCCAGCAAATTATAACGTAATCTGAATGTTGATAAAAAATATGTTACTCTTTAGTATAAAAAAATAGATACAAATTTATATTCCATTAGTCCTGTCTGTATGCAACACAATTACCATATTACGCATATTCACCAAAATTAATGGATTTGTTCAGATGTCAAGAATTCATTTCTATATAGATTGTCAACTTCAATCAATTCTATTTTAATTGTTATATGCAAGTGGTAAGATATTTCTCTATGTCTATGTCTAAAAATGGAATGTGCTGCAAGTGGCGACATTCTGAAAGTTTCATCAAAATCGGTAAAGGATGAGATAGATCATGTATTATAAATGCTTGTCATTTTTACAAAAAAATTAAATTATGGGAGCCCCTTAAAGCAAAAATCGATTGTCTCCATATAAGTATTCAATTCAACCAAATATAAATATTGACCTACAGTCCAAAACTAATATATGTTGACAATTTCATCAAAATCGGAAGAGGTTGCGACAGATTCTATATAGTTCATTTGACGTGGAACAGATAAAAGTAACTACAAAATGCAAAATGTTAGGGTCATCCTAATTCTAAAGTGGCCCATTCTAATGACACAAAAAATACGGTTTTAATGAATTTTGAAAACTAACACATTTTGAAAGTTTCATCAAAGTCGAAAAGGTCCAGACAGATCCTGGTCCATTTGACATGGAACGGTTATAAATGCTTGTAAATTTTACAAAAAAAATATTGTATGGGAGCCCTTTCTAAGCAAAATTAATGCTTTCCATCCCTGATTTTCGCTTTTTTTTTATCTGATATTGCTAAATAAAAAGCTTTAATATATACAAAAGTATACAAATATCTATATATTATGAAAAGGTGAAGAAAGAATCAACGATATTATATATAATATCTAACATACCTATATGCATAAGACCATAAGAGTTAATTTAATTATTTTTATATTAAACAATTATATGTATACCGCCGCTGATATATGTACAATTATAATATAGAAAATAGAGTGAAATATAAAAAAAAACACTTGCGATCAATATCATTAAAATAATTCGCTCCATATTTTATGATAGAATGTCATAACTGGTGCCCGAAAGAAATTGATAAAAAAAATTACCCGTTTCATGTTTTTTTAATTTTCTGCGGCCATTTAAATACAATTTTTAATTAATCGTAAAATTGCTCCAGTACATGCTGGCTGACTTATGCGTCAATATATGTACAAAATCTATATATACGTCCTATAAGATTTAATTAAAAATTGATCAAGATATTATCTCGAAAAATTATTTAAATATTTTTTAGTTATGACATTCTTCCATAAATAGACACAATTTTTTATATTATATACATTGAATGAGTGTAGTTTTTTTTCTTCGAATATATTATGCAGTTTAATATTGCTTTATTTTCACATTTTATATTTATTCGTCGATATTATAAATGTACATACATTTTATTTAATTTTATTATATATTTGCGCGGTATACTGACGATTTCCCGAGATAGCATCACGTCGCCGTCTCGAACGCAGACAATTCATCGCAAAAATTGTTTGTTATAAAATCGTTTTAATTTTTAAATTTTTTTAAATTGTGTTAAAATAAAGATTTCAAATAATGCAATTGTTAACATAAAAGCGTTGCCGCACCTCAAGGAAATCCCTCTGATTGATTGATTCAGTAATGAGTGTTCTCATTCTCTGCATTTGGTAGCTGATGCGTAGGAGCTTAATCATTGCAGTAATACGGCAGTCGATATTCACTCACGAGGGCCTACGTATCGACCGGCAACCCAAGGCAGTGACGGTCTGAGGAGGTCAGTATTCTTTTTATAAATGTGTATATGAATTGAAGACGGAAAGAGTGTTGAAAACGAGAATTATTGGTTTGCTTTAGATTGCTCTCAGTTAAGGTTGGCCCTTTTTTCGGGATTCAAAGAGCATTTTTGTGTATATCCTAATAGATAAAATCAAGGAGGATCTGTGTGCATATCCCAAAAATAAAATAAAAGAGGATCTGTGTGCATATCCCAAACTAGCAAAAAGAGAATCTGCGTGCATATCCCAAAAGATGAAAAGAGGGTGTGTGTGCATTTCCCAAAAATAAAACAGAAGAGGATCTGTGTGCATATCTCAAAAGATGATAAGAGGATCTGTATGCATTTCCCAAAAATAAAACAAAAGAGGATCTTTGTGCATATCCCAAAAGATGAAAAGAGGATCTGTGTGCATAATTCAAAAATAAAACAAAAGGGGATCTGTGTGCATATCCCAAAAGATGAAAATAGGATCTGTGTGCATATCCCAAAAATAAAAAAGAGGATCTGCGTGCATATCCCAAAAGATGAAAAGAGGATCTGTGTGCATATCCCAAAAATAAAACAGAAGAGGATTTGTGTGCATATCCCAATCAATAAAAAAGAGGATCTGTGTGCATATCCCAAAAGATAAAGAGGATCTGTGTGATTTCTGTGAGATTTTACCCTTACCACAGGGGACAGTGTTTCAGTCGGATGGCCGAATTGTTAACCATATCTGTATAAAATGATATAGAGTTGCCGCACCTCAAGGAAACCCTCTCTTGATCGAGTAATGAGTGTTCTCATTCTCTGCCTTTGGTAGCCGATGCGTAGGGAGCTTAATCATTGCATTAATATGGCAGTCGATATTCACTCGCGAGGGCCTACGCATCGACCGGCAACCCAATGCAGTAAATAAAATAAGTTTTTTTTGTGTAAATAATGTAACTTATCTACCTAAGAAATACCTACACTAAAGCAATTTGTTGCGTAACTTTTTTCCTTTTAGCTTTATAGTTTGGTCCATGAAGCGAAAAATTGTCAAATTTGAAAATTTAAATTTACAAAATGTTCGACAAACATTTAACAATTTTGTAAAAAAAATCGGTTGAATCTTGTGCTGTATATTAAAACTACAAGTTCGAAGGTACATACAAGCAAACAATCAAAAACATTTTTTTTTATTTCGTGGATCTATAGCTCTACGAGGCTATAAGAAAATAAGTTGCGCAACAAATTTCTCTGGCGTAGTACATAGGTTAATAAAAAAATGAGAAATCATGAACAAAATGTCTAAAATAAAACTAACTTTGTTGCTTTATTTTCAAAAATTTCTAAAAATTGATAGACCAGAATTCATTCCAAGTCATCGATATGTGCTAAACAGGCTTCCCACTCATAAATTTCATAAATTAAGAAAAAACAATCCTACATTGCTCATACATATTCATAAGTTTTTTTTTATTTTCTGGATTGTGTGAGTCTTATCAAATTTTGATTCTCTCACATCACATCCAATAACCTTGCAGGATATTTCAAGATATCGAATATTTTTCATTTTAAAATTGAAATATTAATAAATTGCTTTCGGCAAATTGTCTTTTCGCCATATATAATATGTTAAATTGTCGCTGCACATATAGACACGATTTAGGCAGCATAGTTTTTTTTCACTTTATATTATACTTTAATTTACAATTTATTCGTGCAAACTTTGGCAATAATAAATTCTCTGTGCATATTATAGAAACAATACAAATTTATTAAATAATAATAAATGGATAGCGATATAAATTGTTAGAAGTATACACATTTTTTGTTTGAAATTAAATCCAATTCTTTTTAACTTATGTTGCATGTTCAAATATATTTTCATTTAATTAGATTATATTGTTGTATATAATATTTGAACTATATATATACAATTTATTAAGGAATTGTTCACATTTTTTCATTTCTACATTAATTTAAAAAAAATAATGTTTTATTACTTTGAAGCAAACTAAAAAATTGTAGTAATATAGATACATTGTTGCATTTACCTAAATACAATATACCTACAAAAATCTCCAAAAAAATGTATTGATTAAATCTTTTTGGTCTAAATACTGTTTTAATATCGATGATGAAGTGTTTGCATTTTTGTATCGAAAAGTTATAACAAAAAATAAAAACCAAATATAAGAAGAGTAAGAGCATTTAACTTGAAATTTTTAAAAATTGTGCCACCTATGGCAAAAAAAAAAATATTTTGATCCAACGATTTTCAGGTATTTAGTTAGTTATAATTAAAAAAAATTAAGTCATTTTGAATTTTGATTCAAGTATACCAAAAACTGAACGTTGAATTGTCTGCAGAAATCAGGCTTACGTAAAATATCAAATGTTGATCGAATCAAATCAAAAATTGATTCGACCAAGAAACAATTTTTTTGATCGAATCAAAAATTGATAATATCAAAATCTGATCGAATCAAATTCTGATCGAAACAAAATCAGAAAATTGTTGATCGAATCAAATCTGATTGAATCAAAATAAAGAATATTTTGATTCGATCAAAATCTGATTTGAACGATTTGATGATTTGAACGATGAACAAAATCTGATTTGATCGGAAATAAAGTTGTTTTGATCGAATCAAAATCTAATAAAATCAAAATTTGGCGAGTAACAATTTTGATTCGATCGAAAAAAAATTTTTGATTCGATCAAAATTTAATTCGATCAATTTTGATTTGATCAAAAAATTATTTTTTTTAAATCAATCAAATTTGATTCGATTAAAAAAATATTTGATTTGAGCGTTGATCGATTATCTGATTTTTAGCAAGCCTGGCAGAAATACGTTAAATGTTGTCATACAGTCTCACAATCAGTCAGTTTAACAGCCAGCTAGTAGTTAGTACCACAGTTAGTCAGCTCCACAGTCAGCCAGTCGCAGTCAGGGCGCCATCTTGTTTTTTGTAGAACATATTTCGAAACACAATAACATTTTTGTTTGATGTTGAAAAATTGTGGAAAAAACAAAAAACAAATTTTTTTCTATATATATCACATAAAAATTTTAAAAATATCAATATCAACATAGCTCAACAGCACATATTTTCAACTTGGTTGGTTCCTCGTATATATTAAACTTGTGTGGTTATGTGCTGTTGAGCTATGTTGATATTGATATCTATCTTTGTGTAAGATACTGATGACGAAAATGAAACATTCATACTCAGAAATATGAATATCAGTTAAGCAATGATTGCAGCCTAATTTTTACCTTGATTCTTTGTATATATAAAAATAAATATGTGCGTCTTATTTCGATAAGTTTCATACATAAATGGCTTTATTAAAAAGACAAAAATGCATAGTAATATTTCATCTATAAAATTATGGCCGACAATATTTTTAGTTCATTGTAGAGGCAGAATTCTGTTTGAGAAAATGGCCAATAGTTTGTCAATAAATTGTATATAGATTAGATTTTGGTGGATATTAACTAGGTTATGAAGCAATTGTGACACTTTGATCTAAGAAAAAAATTACGAAAATTCATATGAATTTTTTTTCAAAATAAAAATATTTTATAAAATATACTAGAGTGCTAATAAAATTTATTTCCAACATTAAGTAAATAAATTTTAAATACCTCTGGCTCAATAAAATAGTATAAAACACGCAAGTTATAATACGCAAGTATCACTGTGCAGTATACATTACAATTATACATTGTTGTTAATTTCTATATGAAATAATAAATCCAATTAATTTATATCAATTCAATATAATGGGTAATGGAATTTTTAGTCTGTGTTTTATGTACTCTATACACAATCATATATGGAAATAGTAAAATTATATTTTTCTCTCTGCGTATATTATTTATAATCTCAATTAAGTAATATAAAGTTATATCAATATATTATATTAATTAATTAGAAGCTAGTTTTTTTTTCAATTAATGTAATTTTCATTTCAAAGAAAAATTGTTTATCAATTGTTTGCAATAAGAGCAATCTTTGGTGTTACCATTTTTTTTTTATTTTTTAGGTACATTCCAGACGGAGGTCACCTAATAATTTAAAATTAAAATCGACTTTTTCGAGGTAAAAATGATTAAATGTTGATGAGCATAAAAGTATAAATTTTAAAAATTAATACAATATAATTACAAATAAAATAAAAATGACTTTAGAAAACTTATTATAGTAAAACAAATCATTTCTTAAAAATTACCTGCTTTTGATGACTATACAAAAATTTATTAGTTATTTGCCTTTATTTAAATTTTTTTAATTACGATAGAAGTGCAGAAATTTAAATAAAACGCATATTTAATTATTGTTTGATGTCACTGTCAGTAGTATTTGCAGATATATAAACATTTGTTATGTGCGTGACGGTGCGTTACTGAGACATGACTAAACTTGACTGTAAAAACAACTATACTGAAACTATAGAGACATCAAACATTTTGCAGAGTCCTAAACAATAAATTTAGTAGTTATTTAAGTTAATTTTTAATTTTATATACCAACAAAAAATACTTAATGATTTTTTATTTTAAGTTTTGTGCGTAACGGTTATAAATATTAAATGTTTCTGAAGAAAGTATTACCAATTTTATTTTAAACTTTTTCAGAATTAAGAGAATGTTGATTCTCTTAATAAAACAAATTATTTTAAATACATACATAATAATCTTATTAGCTAGCACAAAGAGCTATGAACGTTATGTGCGTAACGCTGTAATGGGCGTATATTATATAATAAATAAAAATATTATAGGATCCAATAAAATACAAAATTGTGCCAAAATTATGTTGTCATTTCTAATTTAAATAAATTTAATAATTTTGTGTTTTTTTTTTAGAAAAGAAGCCGCCACTTTTACTCTGTATAATTGAAACATTTTTTTTTCAAAAAAATACAATAGAACTGTAGCACGTATTTTTTACAAAGGCGTAAATATTAAATTATAAATCTTAAAATCTATAAACAATATAATCAATTCAATCTTTTTCAAAGCATATCTATTATTGATTTATAGGATATAAAAAAATATACAAATTAACAATATTGATTTCGTCGACTATAAACACAACAATATAATTTGCAAAAAATTATAATTTATACAAAATTTGTAATACTTTATTTTGTGGTATCGACATTTTTTCTTTGATCTTATAAAAATCTGTTAAATAACATTTTAGAACTAAAAACATATAATACATATAAACTTTAAAGCAATATACCAAGGAATATATAATATATTTGTTATTATATGTATTTTTATTAAATACTCTGGCACGCCTTCATCACATTCAATAGTGTATCTTGATTCAGAAATATATCAGTTTTTATTTATTTCAATTTATAAAATTGTTATATCTTTTCAATAAAGGATTTATTTCAATAATGTGAATATTATACAGCGATATGTTAATGGGTGTTCAATGAATATTACAAAATATTTTGTTTAAAAATAAATGAATTATAACGATTAGATCACACTTTGTGTTGAACATAACAACAATGTTGCTCTATATATACCGAAAACTATTCGTAACTCATGAATTAATTAAATTCAAAATATTTAAAAAATACCATTGTAGAGTTTATGGATTATGAAGCAAAGTATTTCAAAAAAGTGTATTTAAAAAAATCGGTCTCAGAGCCCCCAGTATAACAAGGATGCTGCTTTTACTATATTTTAATATTTGAAAACTGACACAAACCAAAATATTCTCTATTATAGTTCACATTTTTAAATAAAAAATGTGAACTTTTGGTTATTTTTTACAACATAAAATAAGTCTTTTACCTAGAAACCCAAGGTGAAATCCCAGGGTATATAAGGATACATAAAAGCTAGTCTTACACACAAAATTGACCAAACTCCTCAAACCTTCTCATGATCATTCTCACATTACCCCCATAAAAAAAGCATGTATCGCTCACTTTTAAGTCATGACGTCAGGAGTGAGTCAAAAAGCCCATAGCTCCACTACTTACTCATATATTTCGGGCGAAATCCGTTTACCAGGAAAAAACTTTATCAATATGCTCATATTAAAAAGCCATTTTTAGCAAAACAAATCGTATGGGAGCCTTCCCTACCTTTTGACCTAAAGACTTCAAATCCCTGAGTATGGGACCACTATTTCATTTCATTTCATTTCATTTATTAAAAAAATATAAATTCATATAACATTATAAAAAAAATTCTTATAAATAGCATGAAGACGACAATTTATGACTACTATGCATTATTATAGAAGAAAGATATTTAGTAAAATTTAC